>RJWT010023608.1:0-16741 GCA_004365215.1 Cuniculus paca | reverse complement strand
GTACAAGCCAAGTATTTAATATACTGTTATTTTATTTTTCTGAAACAATCATACTATCAGAAGCTGTAATAGCTATAAAGATTAGAGAAAACTTTTAGTTTTAATAACCAGAAAAATCTTTGAAGTTTCAGAAGATTTAGTTATACTTTCCCCTGTTGATAACTTTTACTATTTACATTTATTTTATGTCTTGGTTACATTTTTTCTTTGCTAAGACAACCACCTGACACCCAAAATTAGGGAAGAAAAGATTTATTTACCTTACAGTTCTGGAGAGTTCAGTCCACAATCAGCTGGCTCCAAAGCAGAGTGGCATGGCACTGGGGCAACACTTCATGGCAGCAGCCAGAGCAAAAAAGAGGGAAACACAAGCCTCTTCTCTACCCTTACATTGTACACAGGTCACCACCACCACCCACCTCAGGGTGGGTGTAGCACTCACAAAATCTCCTTGCCTTCCTTTGCACAGGATGAGGATATTTACAAAGTAAGAACCCTGGCTCCCTGCTGAGTCTCTCACTTAAACTTCTAAACTGCTTAGGTTGACACAATGTATCAGCCATAACAATCCACCCCTTGTCAACTTGACAACCAGACATATTTCTTTAAATCAGCCTCCAGGTGCAAAGGCATGCTGCTTCTTACCATTTTGCAACTTTAACATTATAACACGGCTTAACAATCCTTAAGAACCAGCAGTAAGTCTATCAACATTAGAAACATAGCATTTTGTCCTTGGCCTCCCAAAGACTCATGTACATCCCTTTATGCAAAAGTCATTTAGTCCATCTGCAAGAGTCGCCAAAGTCCTAACAGTTTCAGCATTGCTGAAAAGTTCAAGTCCCAAGTCTCCTCCAACACGGAAGGCAAACTCTTAGCTGTATACCCCTGTACAAATGAAAACAAAGTTAAACACTTTCAATATGCAATGGCACAAGATAAACACTTTCATTCCAAAAGTTACAAACAGGAGAGTACAAAGGATTGGGACAAAAGCAAGTCCAAAATCCAGCAGGGAAAATGTTAAGTCCTACAGTCACATGTCCAGCATCTGAAGCAATCTGTGGCAAATTGTGAGCTCCAAAGGGCTTGTGTGGTTCCACCCCTATGGCATGTTTAGTGGCCATGGATCCCATGGCATCTCTCTTGTGCTGGCTCTGCTCCCCCATTGCAGTTTTCCTTAGATGATCCTCATTGGTTTTTCCAAACTTCTGGGGTCTCTGTTGGGGTTTCTACTGTACCTTTGGCTTCACACACACAGCTTCACACACTGCCCTCTCAGGGGCATGCTGCCTGGCCTCCCAGGCCCTCTGAAATCAGGGTGGAAGCCTTCTCAACCTCAGAACCTGTTCATTTTTTGTGCACCTAAAACCAGCACCACATGGATGACACTGAGGTCTGATGCCAGCTGGAACAGTAGCCAGGCTTTCCTCTCTCCTGGCTGTAGGGCTCAAGTGCCTGGATTGCTGGGCACTCTGAACCTGATTGTGAGGAACAGATTTTCTATGTCACTGCCATTCTGGAACCTCTTGGGGACTCTGCCACCATTCTGGAACATGGTGCTCTGAGGCTTTCTCCTCTAAGCAAAGTCTTCCACTTTTGCAAATTGGAAGCTGCAAAGGTTCAAGACTTGCTGCTTTTTGTACTGCCTTCAGGCCATCTTTTTTATTTCTCTCTTCCTCATTAATTGAGGTCTCAGCTTTTTTACAGTCCATAGCTTTACTGGAGCTTCCTTTCTGGTCTAACTCATGTTTCAAATCACCCTGCTGGGTTCTGTGCTCTTGGTTCACAATGTAAATCTGGCTAAAAGCCCCCAACAATAGCCATGCCACAGCCTCAACCTTTGACTGCCTTGATATTTCTTCTGCCAGATTGATCAGGCCACCATCCTTAACCTTAGTCTCAGGCAAAGTCTCTGGACAAGAGCAAAATGCAGACAAACTTTCTGCCAAGTCATAACATACATCAACTGGAGTCCAACACCCAATGCAGTCCTTCTTCCCAGCAGAAACCTCCTGAGCCTGGTCTTTACCAGCAGGCTTTTTATCAGCCTCCTGGTCTCCTGAGTTCTGACCAGAATCTCCCCTACAGAACAGCCTAAGCTGTTCCAGCTCTATGCATACAGGCAACATGTCTGAACCTTTCCAAACTCTCTCCACAAGCTATTCCCAAAGGCTCTTGATCCACATGGTCAGGTACAGTCACAGCAATGACCCCACTCCACTGGTATCAAATTCTGTCTTGGTTACTTTTTTTTGTTGCTGAGACAAACACCTGACACCCAAAATTAGGGGAAAAAAAGTTTATTTAGCTTACAGTTTCTGGAAATTTCTGTCCATAATCAGCTGACTCCAAGATAGGATGGCATGGCACAGAGGCTATAGTTTAAGACCACAGCCTGAGCAAAAGAGAAAAGGCAAGCCTCTTCTCTACTCTTACATTGTACTCAGGCCACCCATACTTCCCAGGGTAGGTGTAACACTCCAAAATCTGCTTGCCTTCCTTTGCACAGGATGAGGATATTTACAAAGTAAGAACCCTGGCTCCCTGCTGAGTCTCTCACTTAAACTTCTAAACTGCTCAAGTTGACACAATGTATCAACCACAACACTTTGTTAATTTGGTTTGAAAAGTCATAAGTGACTTAGAATCTTAAAATTGTGTACAGTTTAAATAGTGATAAAAATCGATATTTTAATTATTTAACTGTTTCAAGCTAGATGTTTAAGTCAAATAGAAATATTTCTTCTCTATTAAATACTAGTTTTCATAGGAAGAAATATGTCTCCTTTATTAAATACTAATTTTTAAATTGATGTTTCATATTTATAGCCAATGCGATAGCACATCTATTTTCAGACAAAGTTCACCAGTGCTTAAAAATCTGAAAATTTTCCTGCTGTTGCAAACTTGACAGCTTTTTAAAATTATTTTTCTTAAAATAATAAATATTTTAGCTATAAAAATTCTCTTCATCAAGCAGTTTTGAATTGAAAAGACTAGTAATGATGAAATATAAAACAATTTGATTAAAAGTAAGCCTTCAATATTTTCTATTTTTAGTAACATTAATATTTTAAATAAAATACATGTGACTATAAAGTTAATACACAAATATCTAGAGTGCCAAAACTATCTATTTTTAACTAATTATAAAAGAAAGTTAAACACCAACTGATTTTTTTTTTTCTGAATTCATGCCCCAGAACTTTGGAAAAATTGGTAATTCGTCCTACATACCTGCCCAAATACCTAGTAGAAAACATAAAATATTTTAAAGTAGTCTCATCATCAAGATATAAAGCAAAGAAAGTAACATTCTTTTCCTTTTGGCTCTTTTATTTGTAAAAAAAACTATGGTTATGACATTTAAAGCAGGTAATCTTCCTTGGCTGTTATCTACTCATTTATTTCTCCCTATCAAATTCATCGCAAGAAGGACAATAACTCTTCAGGCGAGAGAGGAAAAAAATGTTCTCACACTGGCCTCTAGTTTGAGTCTGTGCAGACCCCTGGAGATGCAAAGCCTGGACAGACACTGAGGCAACTCAAAGCTGTGGATTTCGCAGCCCCAGCCACAAGGTGCTCCAGCAGTTGGTGACCTAAGAAACACTTCTGTATGTAGAAAGAGCATTGCCAGTCTGCTCTCCAAGGTCACAGGATTCCCCATCTGCTCAGGAGAGCACACCTGGGTGAAATAAGATTGAATACAACTGCGTTGCTTGCACATTAAAGAGAAAGTTACTGAAAATTTATCAGAGGGGAAAGAAAGAAAGGAATACAATTTTGAACGCACCTATGTGAAGCCATGGCAAGATGTTAATATCTTGGAATTCAAGAGGAAAAATGAAGTCCATCAAGTTTAAAATTGTCAACTGATCACCAAAAGTTAATTTCAAAGAAATCATAGTATGGTTTCTTGATCAACACAATCCAGGATAAAATTATAAAAACAAAGCATGGCAGAAGTTTTTACATGCCAAGGAAAAAGTCAGTTATGAAAACTTCCTTGGAGTTTATTTTATATGATGTTTAAGTGATCCTTAGCCTACATATAATATTCCAGATTCCATGCAACATTCGTGATACCTGAGGGTCCCTGGACAGGTCCTGTAGCTTCTAGGAGTCTCAGTGTCCTCATCTCAGAAAACTAAAGACAATCGAATCTGATAATAAATACAGTTTCTACCAACTCTCTGCTGAGGCTTAGTTATTTTTCTCTACACTCGCTATTGCGAAAAGTCTGCACCCGAAAAGCAACTCTGTTTCACTTGGCATGCATTTGCTCAAAACCTAAGTAAATGTCTTGCCATGTTAAAATACACTGCTATCAACATAAACATAATTTAGCTGAATGTATGTTCATCTTATGTTAGGTTTATTATTCCACAATTAATTGCCCATCAGTAAAAACTTGTCAGGAAAAAAAAAACCCAACTATATTAGCGATATTTAAAGAATCCAATAGTTTCAAGCGGGGAATGAAATAATGAGCAGTAAGCAGCTAAGTGAAAAGGCAAAATCTAATTGTAAAATTTCCAAGTGAATTGTTTTGTGGTTGCTTCAGGGAAAAAAGAGTTAATGGCTTGTCACATTGAAACCATAGCAGCTCCTTTGCAAATATCACTGCTGGAGAAGCAGTGAATGCTGAAAGGCTAAATGAGACAGTGTCTACAGCACTACAAGATTTCTGTCAAAGACACTGCATCTGTAGATGCAACGGGCCTTGCTACAAAGAGAAAACTGCATTTAAAAAGTTAAAGTGAAACTTATCTTTGAATTGAGCAGCGTGCATTGTGTCACAATACCACAGACTTCCATAACTATTTCTGTGGCATTTATTCAACTTAATAATAGTACTTAAAATTAATCAGATAATTTAACAAGAAATTAAAATATCTAGTGTCATTTACCCATACAATTGTTTCATAACTACTTCAATTATCTCACTCATATATTTCAGAAATAAAGATAAGTAATTAGCAATTTACCACTTTTATGCAATTCTTAGATTTTTCATTTTTATTCTTTATTTTACTGATGAAATTAACTATTACTATCACTTGCATGGAGATACCAAAAAATTTTAAAATTATGTAAGTTTAATTTTTTTTTTACTATGAAATAATTTAATTTAGAGAAAATTTGAAGGAATAATATTAAGAACCCTTTTGTAACTGATTTGAGAGGATATTTTTGGCAGGGTATGCCATAACTTCTGAATATTGTACTGTGTAACTCCTCCAAAAAAGAATATTTCTTGTCTAACCATAATATAATCAGCATCAGCATATTTACACTAATATGTTATTTTCACATATTGCACATACCTCATTATTGTTTTACCGAATGCCCCGAACATATCCTTAATGGTGAAAGATCCAGTTTAGAATGGTTTTTATTTAGTTTTAAGGGCTCTTTTGGCTCCTTCACTTTAAATCTGCACATTAGTTTTTCCTTGACTTTCATAACATTGACATTTTTTGAAATTATAGCCTGGTTATATTTTAAAATATTCTTCTAATTGTGTTCGCTGAATATTTCCTCTTAGATGCAGTTTTTCATCTTCACAGAATTATCATATATGGAATGTGAACTGTTCTCAAGGTTTAATTTTTAAAAACTCTTCATTGTGTTTGCATTTACAAAACATGTGTTTGACATCCCTTTTAATAACTCCAGGTCCTGGACAGAGCAAGGACCTGAAGTATTTACTGAAAAACAAAACAAAGCAAAACAAAAAACAGATAATGAAATTAGTGGTTAAACTAAAAAATTTTCCTGTCACTTTTTCAGAAAGTGTATCTGCATTTTTCATGTGCAAAGATGTGATTAACATACATACATCACATTAACTATTCCCTAAGCTTTAAAATATTGATGAAATTGTCTTGCACATTAATGAAAAGGAAGCAGAAGGGTTGATACAAATCACTCCAATAAAAGCTTTTATGAGTGGAAGGTAGAATGTTTTAATAAAGAAAAGTCGTTCTCACAAAACCATCTTCGAGTAGAAGAAAAATTTATTTTTTACTCTCTGGTATTCTAAACAACATACACAATGCCACTTTTCCATTTACTTGAGTAATAGCTTTAAAAACCGTTGCAAATCCTCTAGTTTGTATTTCCAACACAAAGTGTCTCAATAAAAGGCAGATGCTACATTAAATAACATGATGGATCTCATCCCTGCCCTCTCCTTTCCACTACTCCCCTCCACCCCAAATATGTCTAGAAATTTCTCTAAACAGTAGGGATAATGGAGATTCCCATTCTGATTGAAAACATATTGAGGGATAATGGACTACAAGGACACATATCATCGGTGACACTTGTGGAAAAATCCTGCAGCAACCCCTTGCCTCCCTTGGGAGCTGTCAGTGCTTGTGGGAGGGCCAGTTATCTTCCTTCAGTTCCTGCCTTCACAGGACTCCGCGGAGTGGCTGAGCCAAGCTGCCATATGGCATATTAAGATCTCGCCTAATAAATCTAGCTAAGCAGGCCATTCCTTCGAGCTGCTTTCTTTCTGTGTATGTGTACAATGCAGTTTATAGGTTGTTACCAACATCTGGGCTGAGGACTGAGGACAGTTCCTATCGCACACTGCGGACGCTGGTTCCCTATTATCTGCATCATTGACTTTGAATGTTAGAAAGTATATTTTTCTGCTGATGCATAGCTGTCTTTATGGGATCCTGTAGAAATACAATGTACAGTGAAATGTGGTGCTGACAAAAAGAGCAAAAGGTATTTAACCCCCTTTTATTGCATTTTTATGTATAACTATATAGCTAGAAAATATATATATATATATATATATATATATATGTTGCAAAATCAGAGCTCAAGATGAGAAGATAAGTGTGGTCTCTAGAATGCATTGTGAAAATATTATCTGTTCAGCTCAGTCAGTGGTGTAAGTCTTTCTTCTGTGGTTATTCTAATGATGTGGTAGATTTTAATATGATTCCTGAAATAGCAATTTATTCATTTCAAATGTTTCTCCAGATTATTTCTGTCACTGCTGAGAAAAAGTTAAAGGGACAGTAGTTGACATTAAGTACCCCACACTGCATAAAATAAAAACTACTGAACCTCTCCCAAGATGGCATTTTGTCTCAAAAAGAGGGACATGGATTAAATTATTGTCATAACTAAAAGGAATAACTGTCATCGGAAGTACATGATTTTCCATAATGCCACTATGGAAACAGAAAATTGCCAAGAAGAGAAAGACATGGATTGCTGACTACATTCATATGGCTTCATCCAGCATTTTATTGTTGCCTTGGGGCAACTTTGAGAAGTAAGGAGGTCGTACACTTTGCTGGTCTACTACTGCATTTCTAAGTGAGGCATTTCTTTCATTTAAGCACCATGATCTTTTTTCCTATACACTATCACCTTGATATTAAATAAAATCAGAATGACTACAATCTATTTGCATGCGTTATACACTTTTCTATTGGGCCTCATTTCTTTTTTTATCTAATTTAATGCTATGTGCCAGGAATTACTCTCTTCCTGTTAGAAATTAAACACTTACTTTACCATTATTTTATTTCTGGACCCCAACACAAATTGGGCTTCTGAAATAGCATGGTAATACCATGAGCACCAGGGTGTACATGCATTTCTATAGCTCTTTAGAAACCACAGGGTTCTGAGTAAAACTGACAAAGAATTTATAGGTGTGTCTGTATGACAACCAAGATATAGCCAGAGGATTAAAGGCTCCCTCAGAATAGACTGCATTGTGTAAAGCCCTGAATTTGGAGCTTCTGTAAGATAGTTGACCAACTGTATGAAGGTAGAGTCCAAAGAGAGAAGTAAAGTCATCAGAAGTAGGAAAATATAAGATAAAAATAAATCAAGGGTAGAAATTTGCCACACTTACATCTAAAACTATTCTCCACTAACAAATGTCTCCAGTATCAAGTCGGTTAAGATCATGTGAACGAGCCAACCTCGCCATCACTGATTACCTGCAGAGAAGGTTAGACCACTTAACCACCAGGTGGCAATGACTCACCACCTTTTGGGACATGCATGCTTGTTTTGGAAGGTCATACTCTACATTCATTCAGAGAAAACCCTTTAGTCTACTAGTGATATCTCAGGCCCTGGTGAAATTTGTTACACAGAATAAACGCTTCTCTGTTGAGAGTAACCACTATGGCTATTTACGGGATTCAGATAATGAAAGTTACAATTTTCATCTAGGCCAGGGTAGAAGTACTCAAGTGTAACTTAATGGCGGTATTTGGATAAAGAAAAAAAGAAAAATGTGCCTACTTTCCTTTCCTTTCATCACTGCAAATAATTCAGGTAATTCCCGAAAACCGTCTTGTCTGTATCTCACTAGCTCACTGTGTGTGCCACGGTACTCATGAATCCAGAATGGTGAATTTTAGATTATCGTTAAGAAATGCTAATAATAAGAAATCTTCAGTGACAGAAAAAAAAAAGGACTATTTTAAGATCAAATAAATACAAATTTTTAAAAACCTGATTCCCAGGAAGAAATGTAGGGCAGGGATCAAGCATACAGACTCAGTAATCAGATTTGGCTCATAAACAATCATTATGATCTTATTTAAGGCACTGAAATCTCTGTACTTCAATTTTTGTGTAAAAAGAGGTTACTCCGAGGAATAAGCTAGTATCTATAAAGTATGCTGAACTGAAACACATTTATGTACTTATAAAAGGAAATACATAAAAATTGTGGCATATTAGATCTACTCTCCCCATACTATTTATTTCCAGAAGGCCTGACTTTGTTGGCTATATTTATTGTAGCAGGAAAATTGGTGAAAACTTTAAAAATTAAAAAAGGTCTATACTTCTTTTTATTTGCAAAAATACACACTAAAATTAAAAAATCAGACAGCTTCACCAAACATTTGACTCTTTCCTAAAAATAGAAAATGAAGAGATGCCACTGATGCCACCGTACTTTCAAAGCTGATTTAAACAAAGGCAACTCGACGCTTGTCCAGAATTTTCATAGTAAGCAGTTGGCTAAATGAAGTTTTAAACAAAACTGCTGAACAAATGCAACCTTGGAACACGACTGACGATAAGCAACCCCCCACTAATAGGATTGTGTGTGCTCCTCCGTAGAGTTTACTCAGCCACTTTATTCCTCCCTATTATGAAACATTGTGATGCAGCTGCCATCCTGGAGAGAGATCTGGTAAACATTTTATGAGACAGGAAAAGCTCTGTTAAATTGAACGTGTGAAAATAAAGTTGTCCGGTGCAAAGGAGGGAAACCATTTTTTAGTCTGGTTAGAAAGACGAAATCACGCAGGGTGCAGAAGCTGGCAGTCCTGATTTAGTCACTGCCAAGCCCATCAGCATTATTCATTCTGATTGATTAGGAAAAACATTCTGTTTATTTTCATGGAGAGATATAGCTGCATCTGGTGAGTTCTTGTATCCTATTTCAATTCATATGGGGATTTTTATTATTATTTTGCAGAAGGAAGATGATTCTACCGCAAATAATAAGAGAATGACAAATACCTCAATAGTTTTCTTTTTATCTTGCAGCAGCAAAAGAGAATAAAAATAACATGAAGAAAAATGAAAGCTATCATACCCCAATCTTGCAAGTTTTGTGTAAGGAGCCTATGTTACAGTTGATTTCGAACAACGCTCTTTGTTATCAGATTAATGATATACATGCAGTTCTGTCAAGCTGTTCACACATTTTTGGAGTTCCCTGGGTGGATGTTTTAAATCTTTGGGCTTCCATGGACTAAAGCTGCTTTACCAACAAAAAATTTTATTTCGAGAACTGAATTGTTCATATTGTGTTCTTTTATTCTTGTTATCCAGCCTATCACTTAACTAGGAAAAAACAAGTGAGATTTTTTTCCAAAGAACAAACAGAAATAATACTTTTCTGTCTTTGCCATTCCAGTATCTCACGTATGCCTCCTCTTCCTCTTTCTCTTCCTCCCACTCTTTCTCTTTCTCCTCCTCCCCTTCTTCCTTGTCTTCTTGTTCCTCCTCTTTTTCCTAGTCTTCTTCCTTCTCTTCATCTTCTTATTCGAATATAGTTGGTGTCAAATTCTGAGCTAGGAGAGACTACTTCTGGAATGTTCTACCTAATTGGAATGTTTTATAATAACAATCTCATGTTTCGTCATTGAAATGGCAATTCCTTGTAACTTTGTAGGGTTCATTGTTGACCAAGAAAAAAATCATATTTGGAATAGCTCATTAAATCAGTGTCTCCTTTACAATATAATGAAATTTAAAAAAACAGATTTCCTATAATACTTATTGACAATACTTTTATGAAACACATTAGAAAAAACCTGACCAAACTTCCTACAACATGATAGAAATACCTTTAAAGAGACATGTCTTGACGAATGATTCAACTTTCAGGAGTTATAGCTCCAGCTAAAACTCCAACAGGTCTTGGAGGCATACCCTTACAATGCCAGAGCCTGGGAGGCTGAGGGAGGAAGATCTAGAGTTATAAACCATCCTGGACTACATAGCAAGATCATGCCTTAAAAAAAGAGGGAGATGTTATCACTTCAAAATGGTATCTCTTTAAATAAAATTTTATTTAGAGGCTAGATTGCAATAATGCCAGATATTAGTCAGTTTTCCTATTGCTGGGACAAAATACCTGGTACACCCAATTTAAAGAAAGAGAGGTTAACTCAGAGTTTCAGAGTTTTCAGTACGTGATCCACTGACTTCAAAGCAGACACACCATGACAGAAGAGTAGGTGGACCAGAACTGCTCACTTCACAATAGTTGGGAAGATGAGCACAGAAAGATATAAATCTAGTGGAAAGATGTATCCTCTAAACGGATGCCTTCGGTGACCCCCTCCACCAGTTCAGCCCTGCCTCTCACCAGCACCCTCAGCTATGAATGTCTGTGGATCACTCACTGAAGACTGTACCATCCTCAGGATCTCATTGCCTTTCCAGGCATCGCAGAAACCAGTTGAAGCAACAATTAAGCTAACTGTGACATGAGAGGAGGCTGTTTTCCTTCTGATACTTTCCTGCCTTTAGGGCTATTCTTAGACAAGTACCTAGTCCACAAGGAACTTCCCCATGAATCAGCACAGGGTCCACTTGGAATTTGCAGATTGGCGAGTGACTCAGTTCACCAGAACACTGAGACACAGGGCACTATGGTTTGGAAAGCAGATCAGAGGTTAGCTTTCATCATCTGATTTTTCACCTTTTACAGGAAATAACCTTATACAGGAATCAAACTAGAGTGAGCACATTTTTTTCTAACCCTGTGATAAACTCTAATCTTGTTCTTTCATCTACTAATTAAAAACAGTTGAAATGGTATAAAAAGGAAGAAGGGTAAATTTTTTGAAGATTGTTTGTGTTGACTCCTTTAAGGAAGAATTTTGAAGAGTTAAATAATGCCAATGTTGTGTCAGTCACACTGGATCCCTCCATCCAGAAAATCAGTTAATTCCAATGAAGGTTTAATTTTTTTAGTCTATTCATGGAATCGAAGTAAAGCTATTGAAAGCACATTGCGTCAGACATGAAACATCTAACATCATTGCAAACGTTATTGTAAAATCATTTTGCCAGTTCAACATTAAGATGAAATGACTTGTTCTTTAGTGGTAACATTTTGGAAGACTTCAGTGTCAAGTGTCATGACATAAATTAATAGAGCATACAGAACAAAATGTCCTTGGGCTTGGGCTTGGTTGTAATGAACATGATTGTATACAAAACGCTGTGGCATCCTTCACATTGGAACAGAAGTGAAATTGTCAAAACGTATGCACGCACACACACGCCTACACAAACAGTAATCATCCTATAATTTTTTGTGTGATGGAATTGATACTGAATTTTAAGTATACTTCAACATGATAATAGATTTTTTTGCTTTTCCCCTAATCAACAGTTTTTAAAAGTCTGAATATTTGAAGCATTACTTTGTAAGTCACCCTTAGTAATCTGTAATAGTGTTGTATATTTCATGTGATTAAGTTATTTAAACTTTAGTTGCATATTTTGTTGAATCAAATTAGATGACAAAGAACGTCTTGTCAATATCTATATTTTTAATATGTTACCTGAAGGAGTAATTGAGTAATGAAAATTTTATTCAGAATTAGACATGTATTCATTATATGACTAGAATTCAATTGAGAAATTCCTTTATTTTACATCTATGTTTGAAAAATACTTTAAAAATAATTAAAGTTATATATCATTTTCAAAAAACACTAGAATAAAACTAAAATTGACAGAAATTTCTCTGATCCTACCAGATACCTCAGAATATAAGGAAAAATGTTTTCTCACTTAAAAAATTATGTTATAAAAAAAGTAAAGAAAGATGCCAAGAATTTCAGATTTTGTTAACCACACAACACAATTTTACAGATTTCAGGAGACTGCTTTTAATTGATTATTACTTTACTGACAAAATACATTCAGCAAAAAAATACCGTTTGACATGGTATTAAAGACAGGGAAAGTGAATCAGTACATAAAAAGAAAACTACATTGCTTTTAATGATAAAGTACTCATTAGAAAGGACTTTTGTCATTATTACTCAAATGTGCATGGTTATGTTTTTCTACATTTAAGAAAGAAAATTGGAAGTGTCTTTGAGCTATTTTAAGGGTCACCAATGTAGTCACACCTATTTGTATGCTAAGAAATATTTCCAAAATGTTGTAACTTTATTCTTAGCACTCCTTAATACTCTGCAAGAGACATTCGAGGGTTCATTTTAAATTACATTTCACATAAAAAGAATGGATGGATTTTGAAAAAGAGATGAAGGGTGGCATGCTCTTACTCTCCACATCCATTTTCAAAACCTGATTAAAATCCATTATCCCAGTGGTCTGTAGCAGCAAGTGATTCTCAGGCATATTTCCAGGGATAGTAGGAATTCATGGAGCAAGTGAAGGAGGATGAAGGTGGGACAGAGACACACAAGTTAATTGCTAATTGCTCTAATTGGCTGCCATCTGTCAGATGTTATCATCTTTGAGCTACCAATATTGATGTTGTGTTATTTCAGATTGATATTTAATGAATCCATGAAGTGTTTCCATATGTGCTTTTGTCCCCAAAGAGTGATGATGATGTTGGCTCCATGTACTTCATTTATAACTTAGAGTTTCCAGCAAGCTGTAATAGAATTATTTCTGCTGTTTGGAAGCCTCTATTGTTTCATGAAACAAAGGAGTTTTGGTACATATGATTTGAGGTCTATGGATTTTAGGGAGGTCATTCCAAGTTACTACTACTTCACAAAGAAGTTCTGATTAAAATAGAAGTTTGCTTTGATTTTCAGAGTCTCAACACAAGTTATTTTGAAGTTCTACTTGCCAAAACACTGTGAATTTTAGATTTCATAAAAGGAGAGAGGGAGTGAGAGAGAGACAGAGAGACAGAGACAGAGAGAGACAGGAATGTTGTAAGATAGATGAGGCAGAATGTAAATGTTATTAATTGAGAAGTTACTCATAAAGAATTATTGATTTCTCCACTTGGGAATGTTTCTTTTTATCGAAACTGGGAAGATATCTGTGTGGATATATCAGAAAATTACTTAGGAAAAAGAACATTAAACCAGTATCATAAGAAGAAGTAATTCATATGTAGCACTATACACTTATAAATATCTGAAGAAGAAAATGCAAAATTTTCATTCAAAATAAACTCATCTGACTTGTATAATTTAATTTAGCAGGAATTTGACTTGACATTAAAAAGGCAGCGCTTCCATTCCCTTCACCTTCGACTGTCTTCTACCAAATCAACATAAAGGAATCACATATGTACATTTTCAAAGAGAAAAAACTTAACTGGTAAACCAAAACAGTGAAAATAAGTGAATATGACAGATTGCATCCTTCATTTAGATAATGTTTATAAAAATCAATAGGATACAGACATGTTTCTAGCCAGACATAAAAATTCTAGAAGCCCTGACTCCATAAAAAACAAACAAACAAACAGAAAGATAAATGAACTGAAAATCAATTCTTAGATCTACCAGAGAATTTAAGTCACAGAGCAAACCTCTGCTCCACAACTAAAGAGGGAAGCAGAAAGAAGGACTCGCATCTTACTGGAGCAGAAATGCTGCTACAACCAGCACATGGTAGGAACAATTTAAGTGGAATTGACTGATGGTGGACTGTGGCTGTGGTGTAGTTTGATGCAGAAAACATTACTAGGATCCACATTCCATGAAGTTTAATTCCAAGATCCCCACAAAATTTTTCAGGATGGAAAAAAATTCTTATTTTTCTGTCAAGTGGTGGAGGACTGACAATTTGAAACACATCCAAAATTTTCTCTTCACCTTAAAAAACACCTGCCCTCGAGGGAAAGTATTTTACCAGACACTACCTCACTTGGGATTTTCCAGACCTTAGCAGACCTCAAGAAGGAAAAACACCCAAACTCTAGTCTCTTCTAGCCTTTCAAGTAAAGAAAGGGAAATATTCAACTGCTGACCCTCTAATCTTGCTGCGTCATCTCACAGGATAGTGGTAGAAGCTGAGAAGCATGTGCGAAGGTCACAGTTCAGGCACACAGGCTCACTAAAAAACATAAACAAAAGATTATAAAATATTTCCTCTCCTCCTACATCTGATTACCACATAAAAAGGGCTCATGTAAAATAACAGGATTACAGCTGATAGAGCTATAATCTTCAAGACCCTATTTAAAAATGAATCTCCAGGGAAATTCAGAATGGAGATTAAAACAAGGACACCAAAGGATATTTTAGCTCCTCACATCACAGCTGCTGCAAAGTACAAACATAACTGCATGTTAGATAACATAAATCCTCACACCAAAAGTCTACTAATCTACATTTTATCCAATCCTTCCCATCTAGGTTTCAACAACAACCAAAAAACAAATGCTTACTAGACATACTAATCTCAAAAAAAAAAATCTGGAAATATAGATCAAGCATTTAAACAATATTTAGATGCAGTAGAAGTTTGGAAACTATCACACTAGGAACTAAAGTGACTATGATTACTATATGAAGACCTCTAATAGAAATGAGCAATATGTAAAAACAGATGGGCAATATAAGCAGAGAGAAAGAAATACTAACACATTATCAAATGAAAATAAAAAGCACTGTGACAGAAATGAAAAATGGCTTTGACAAGATATTTAGTAGATTGGATAGGACTAAGGAAAAGTGACTAGACTTGAAAATATAGATATTTCCCATTGAAAAGTAAAGAGGAAAACGAAGGGGAAAAAGTGAACAGCTATTCAAAGAATATAGAGCAATTATAAAAAGTGTAACATATGTGGATTGAAAATACAGAAGGAGAGAATATGAAAAACAGAAGAATATTTAAAGTAATAATGTTTGATAATTTTCCAAAATTAATTATACATGTCATATAGCAAATTTCAAAATTGCAGAAAATAATAGGATTAAGTTAAAATTTACCCTGAAATTCAAAGACAAAGAGAAAATCTTCAAAAAAGTCACAGAAAAAAAAATCACACTTACTGATAGATGAGCAGGGAAAAAAATTACATTGGACTTTTCTGAATATCATGCAAACACAAAGAAAGTATAATGAAATATTTTACATAATTATCTTAGTTATTTTTCTCATTGCTGAGACAAAATACCCAATGCCTAAAGTTAACAGAGGTAAGATTTATTTGGTTTACAGTCTGTAGAAGTTTGAATCCATAGTCAGCTGACTCCAAGACAGGGTGGCATAACAGACAAGCATCACAGAATAGAAACAGTTCAAGGCAGTAGAAGGTAACAAAATAAGCAAAGATTCTTAGCAGCTTCCTTCTGCCTATTTTATACTCTATACAGGCTACCAGGATTAGGGCAGTGCCAAACCAATCAGTGGACTGATTTAGTAATCACATACCCTTAAGCCCAGCATCACACATTCTAAATTCAACTACCTCTGAAAAAGCTCCACCTAGGACCACATGAGGTTTGGGGGTACATCTAGACACAAACCATACCAGTTATGAAAGAAAAAAACTATACCTACACATCTGCATCTCACAAAATTATCCTTCAAAAGTAAAAGAGAAACACTTTTGTGGGGAGCAGTAGAAGCTGGAGATCGATGACTCATGTGTGTGAAGCTGGAGCAAGGCCTGTCCAAGAACAAAGAACACTGGAGGCAAGCCATGTGAATGACTGCTCCAGCAACGCTGAAACTGCTAGGACTTTGGCAACTCTTGCAGATGGACTCAATGCCTTTTGCATAAAGGGATGTGCATGAGTCTTTGTGGGGCCAAGGACAAAATGTTGTGTTTCTAATGTAATGTAATGTTGATAGACTTAATGCTGGTTCTTAAGGATTGTTAAAGCTGTGTTATAATGTTCAAGTTGCAAAATGGTAAGAATTAGCATGTCTTGGTATCTGGAGGCTGATTTAAAGAAATATGTCTGGTTGCCAAGTTGACAAGGGGTGGATTGTTGTGGTTAATACATTGTGTCAACTTGAGCAGTTTAGAAGTTTAAGTGAGAGACTCAGCAGGGAGCCAGGGTTCTTACTTTGTAAACATCCTCATCCTGTTTAAAAGAGGGCAAGGACATTTTGTGAGTGCTACACCCACCCTGAGAAGTGGGGGTGGCTTGAGTACAATTTAAGGGTAGAGAAGAGGCTTGTGTTTTCTCTTTTGCTCTGGTTGCTGCCTTGAAGTGTTGCCCCAGTGCCATGCCACCCTGCCTTGGAG
>RJWT010023606.1:0-16752 GCA_004365215.1 Cuniculus paca | reverse complement strand
TGCAGTCATCGAGGGGAGTGGGTACATGTGCCTGATGCAGCTTGGTCTTTTTGTTTTTAAATCCCCTTCTCCTTCCCTTTCACCTCCTCCCCTCCACCTCCAAACCCCCTTCCTATTTTCTTTCTTGTTGACATTGTTAATATTATCTCGTGTCTAAAATGTTTACATTCATTGAAATTACTAGGTTCCTGTACATGGTATATATCTTTATTCTCCTTATTTCCTCTTCCCCTTTCCCTGTCTTCTCACCCACAATCTCTTGGACCCCTTCCCATTTGCAAGAGCCCTATCCCCTGTCTCCTTCTGTCTATCCTTTGTTATGCTCTTGTTTGTATTTTCCCTTACTCAAGTGAGAGGTACTATATGATATTTAAGCTTGTGTGTCTGATTTATTTCACTCATTGTATTTTCCAGGTGCGTCGATTTTCTTATGAATGTCTCAGATTTGTCCTTGTTTATTGCCATAGTATTCCATTATTTATACTACATTTTCTTTATCCAGTTGTCTTTTGGTGCATATAGAGGTTACTTCCAGGATTTAGCTATTATGAATTGTGTTGTTATAACATTGGTATGCGTGTGTTGATATAGTATGATACCTTTAGCTCTTTGGGGAATATACCTAAAGGGAGATAACTGGGTCATATGGAATTCCTAATTTTAGTTCTTTGAGGAATTTCCATAATGGTCGTAGTAGCTTACATTCCCACAAACAGTGTAGGAGGGTTCCTTTTTTTTTTTTTTTTACCATATCCATGCCAGCATTTTTTATTTTTTTCAATTTCATTCTTTTGAAATAGGATCTCACTATGTAGTTCAAGCTGGACTTGAACTCACTATGTAGCCCAGGCTGGCCTCAAACTCATAATGATCCTCCTGTCTCAGGCTCCTGAGTGCTGGGATTATAGGCATGTGCCACCACACCTGGCTTTCTCGATTTCTTATGATTACCATTCTCTCTGGTGTAAATCTTACTGTTGGTTTAATTTGCATTTCACTCATGGTCAAAATATTGAATATTTTTTCTTATATTTGTTAGCCATTTGTATTTCTTCAACTGAAAATGTCTGCTCATTTCACTTGTCTATTTCTTGATTGGGTCTTTTATTTTAGGAGGTCTAAGTTTTTCGAGTTCTTTATGTATTCTAGATATTAGTCCTTTGTCTGAGGACTAGCTGGTAAAACTTTTTTTCCCATTCTTTAGGTTATCCCTTCACTCTACTAATTTGCTGGGTGGAAGATTTTTAATTTGATGTGATCTCTTTTGTTGACCTATGCTGTTATTTCTTGTGCAACTGTGGTTTGGTTTAGAAAATCTTTTCTTAAACCTGTGTCTTCAAAAGTTTTACTACTTTGTCTTCCAAGATTCAATGTTTCCATTTTAATGTTTATATCTTTGATCTATTTTGGTTATAGTTAGGTACCCAGTGAGAGACATGGGTCTAGTTTCAATCTTCTGCAAACAGATACAAGTTTTCCGAAAGTATTATTTTGGGCCATTTGTCAAAGATCAAGTAGCTGAATGAATATGTCTGGGGGTCTTTCTTTCTTTCTTTCTTTCTTTCTTTCTTTCTTTCTTTCTTTCTTTCTTTCTTTCTCTCTTTTTTTAAAATTTTACTTCAACTTTATTTGCAAATTCAAATAGTGATTTAACATCACACTTCTTTTCTTACACAGGTAATGGACAAATTCTAGAGTTATCACCCACGCCACTAAAGCAACACCAACTTGCTTTCGAAGCAACATCTCGAGCCTCTTATGCCCTTTGGAATCAACAGCATCTCTAAATGAAGTAACCTGATAGCAGGAGAATGAGAACGTCCTTTTGTCCTCTTCAGTGGCCCCAGTGGCTTTTCTGTACCTCGATGAGGAAGGGCAAGTCACAGAACATGAGGAGAGTCAGGGGAGAGCGGATTGCAGACTAAAGCACTGCAGCAGAAGTAGAACAGTTTAGAGAGCACCCAAGCCTCTAATTCAAAGGCAGAGGTCTTCACATTAAACCTCTGATAGTGATCAGAATGGGCCATGGAGGAACAGACTGGATGGAAGGTGATTTGGTCATTGCCCAGGTTGTACTCACAGCCATCCAGAATAATATTCCACTGGGGGAGAGAAGCTGGGTCCACAGTGGATGTTGCCCAGCAGTCATCCAAGACCAGCTGGGTGTTGGGGTCATTCCGGTTTAGGATTCTATCTTCCACATAAGTTGGTTGGTAAAAATGACTATTACCTTGCACGTAGTGAGTTACTCTAGTGGCACTGAATGGCACATGAAGGGTCCTCATTTGGCTGTCCATCAGGAGACTAAAGCCTTCTCTTAGGGTCCCCTGCAGACTGTGAGCTCTCAAAACATTACCAATCTCAACGATCCATCCCCTCTCAGACTTGTTCACCTCCCCATTGTCAGTCAGGCCATAGACAACTTGTGTACACAGTAGATGCTGAGAGCCCATGTATCTCTTCCTCTTGTTCGGCTGGACAGAAGAACTGGTATATGATATTCACATGTCTTGAAGCAGCGCTGTTATCTGTAACTCTGATGTTCCTCTCGTGCCCACCTGGCACTCCCCTGGTATGTGTCTCATACTGGGGCTTCAGAGTGAGCTTTCCTGAGTCAAGGGCAGGGAATAAGTGCAGTTCAGCATTGCACCACTGAGGGGATCCACTTCAGATGCAAGCCATTTCTTGGTGTCAAAACTGCTGTTACTTCTCTCTCTTTCATTGCAGTGCCTGGGAAGCAGGGTTCATCAACTGAGGAAGACCAGTCAAACTCACTGAAGTTACAAGTGTGAAGAGATAAAATGACCTCCTGGCTGCCGTAGAGCAACTTGGGAGACTTGTAGAGCCTCCTCTCTACCTGTACGAGTGGCAAAAGGCACCAGTGTCTGGGGATATTTCTGTAACCTCTATTCTGTTTAGTTGACCCACATGTTTATTTTGTCCTAGTACCACTCCATCTTTATAAGTATTGCTTTGTAGTGTAGCTTGAGGTCAGGTAATGGGATGCCTCCTGTTTTGCTCTTGTCGCAGGATTTCTTTTGCTATTCTGGGTGTCTTCTGGTTTCATATGAATGTTAAGGATTGTTTTCTCTAGGCCTATGAAGTATGCCCTTGATTTTGTGTGTTTGTTTGTTTTTTGAGACAGGGTGTTGCTGTGTAGTTCAGGCTGGCCTTGAATTCTATTTAGCCCAGGCTGGCCTTGAACTTGTGGTGCTTCTCCTGCCTCAGACTCCCAAGTGCTGGGATTACAGGCATGTACCACCATAGCTGACCTGCTGTTGATATTTTGATTGGGACTGCATTGATTCTGTATAACAGCTTGGGGAGTATGGCCATTTTGACAATATTGGTTTTGTCTATCCAGGAGCAGGGAACATCTTTACATTTTTTGATGTCCTCTTCAATTTCCTTTCTCAGAGTACTACTGCAGTTTTCTTTGTAGAAGTCTTTCACTTCCTTGGCTAGGTTAATATCTAGGTATTTCATTTTTCTTGATGCTACCATGAATGGTATTGTTTTCATAATTTCCTTCTTGTTTAGTTCTTTATTAGTGTACATAAATGCTATTGAGTTTTGTGTTAATTTTGTATCCTGCTACATTGCAGAAGTTAGTTATTTATTCTAAAAGATTTGTCTGGAATTCTTTGAGTCTCCTAGTTAGAGTATCATATCATTTGCAAATAATGGTGATTTGCATTCTTATTTCCAATTCATATTCCTTTTATTTCTTTCTCTTGTCTGATTGCTTTGTTAAATAGAAGTCATGATAGTGGGCATCCTGATCTTATTCCAGATTTTAGAGGGAATTCTTTCAGTTTTTCCTCATTTTATATGATGTTGGCTGTTGGTTGTCATAAACAGCTTTTACCAAGTTCAGGTATGGTCCTTCTATTTCTATAGTTTTTAGGGTTCTTGTGAAGAAGTGTTGAATTTTGTTGAATGTCTTTTCTGCATCTACTGATATGATCATATGGTTTTTGATTTTACTTCTGTATATGTGTGATGTGTTACATTTTTTTGATTTGCATGTGTTAAACCATCCTTGCATCTCTGGGGTGCAACCTACTTTGTCACGTTGTATGATCTTTTGATGATGAGCTGCATTCTATTAGCTAATATCTTGTTGAGAATTTTTGCATCTATATTCTTTATGGAGACTGGCCTATAATTTTCTTTTTTAGTTGAGTTTTTATCCTGTTTTGGAATCAGTGTGATGCTGGCTTCCATAAATGAATTTGGAAGCACTCTATCCCTTTCAAGTTCTTTGAAGAGATTAATAAATATCAGTGATATAATACTCTTAAAGATTTTACAGAATTAAGCAGTGAATTCATCAAGTCCTGGGGAGTTTTTAGTTGGTAGATTATTTTGTTTTTTAATCTTTTTGAGACAGAGTCTTGCTATATAGTTTAGGCTGGCCTTGAGCTCACTTTAGCTCAGGCCAGTCTCAAACTTGCAACAATTCTCTTGTCTCAGCCTCCCAAGTGCTGGGATTATAGGTGTGCACCACTATACCTGGCTAGTTGGTAGATTCTTTACTACTGTCTCAATTTCATTGCTTATTATTGGGTTGGTCAGTGTTTTTGTATCTTCTTGGGTTAGCCTAGGTAATTTGTATAAGCCTAGGAACCAAAATTCTACATAGAGGTGCTTATCAACATTTTGTGAATCTGAAAGAGCACTGCACCCCCAGGTAAATAGCTGGAAATGCTTATGTTGACCTGAGATTTACTCAGGTATTGACACTTTAGTGTCAAAATTTGGCTGGAAAACTTCATGCAGTTAGGAAGAATTCATTAAAAGATAAATGGCCAAGTGCTGTCATTTCTATTCCCAGCAAATGTTACGGGACACAGTTTGCAGCGCTACAGTCTGGTGAGTGAGAGGAATTGTGAGGTTGCATGGAGGAAAGCAAGGAGGAAGGAAAGGTGCTATGCTTTGATCATGGACAGTGTCCTCCAATAGTTCATATGGTAAAGACTTGTTTTTTAGGGTGGCACTACTGGGCGATGCTGGGGATCTTTAGGGGGTGGGACCAGTGGGAGTTCTCTTAGATCCTTGGGAATGTGCACTTGAAGGGCATTGTGGGACCTGGATTCTTCTTTCTCTCTCTTAGTTCCTTGGTAATAAAGTGAGGAGTTTTGCTCTACATTTTATTTGCTACCCAGCAATTAACCAGAACTCCAAAACTATGGATCTGCCTAATCTTGGGCCAGAATCTCCAAAACGATGAGTCAAAGGACAGCTTTTGTCTTCATAAGTTAATTACCTCAAGTATTTTGCTATGGTGATGGAAAGCTGACTTGCACAGAAAGAAAAAAACACCATTGCTCTGCATATCATGGAAGGATTAACCCTACTGTTAGAAGAACCTCATAAACTGTGGTATTGTGCTTTTGATTGAGAAATTATACTGCTCACACCTTTAGAATAAAAATACTCAACAAACTAGGAATAAAAAGAAACTTTCTCAACCCAGTAAAAAGCACCTATGGAGCACTCATAGCTAACATCTTATTTAATTGTTAAGCACTTAAAACTTTCCTCCTAACATCAGGAACAAGACAAGGATGTCTGCTCACACCTCTTCTATGCAACACTATACTAGAGGTATGGGGTAGGGAAATTAGGGAATTAGGGATCTATGTTGGAAAGAAAGATGTAAATCTGCCTCTATTTGTAGAAGGCATGACCTTGTTAGTGCAAAATATGTAGAAATCCACTTGTTTTAGTTAGTTTGGACTGCCATATTGTACTACCATATACTGGGTGACTTATAAAGAACAGAAATTTATTTCTCACAGTTCTGGAAGCTGGAAGTCTGAGATTCGAGGGCCAGCATGGTTAGATTCTGGTGAAGGCTCTCTCCCCAGTCACAGACCACTGTCCTCTTATATCCTCACCTACCAGAAAGGGACTCTAGTGCTTTCGGGGATGATGGCACTAATTCCATTAATGAGGGCTCCGTTTTCATGAGCTAATCACTTCCTAAAGACTTCACCTTTTAATACTATCACATTAGAGATTAGGCATATGAATTTGAGAAGGCACACATTTAGTGTATAACACCACTAAAAAACTATTGTAACAAAGTTCAGCAAAGCTGTAAGATATACAATCATTATAAAAATGAATATTTTTATACAGCAGCAATGGACAAACAAAAAAATAAAATATAGAAATAAAATTTAAAAAATAAAAATTTAGAGTTGTTTACAATATCATTAATAAATATTTATGAATAAATGTTTTAAAAAAGAAATACAATATTGCATACTGAAAACTATAGAAGATTATTGAAAGAAGTTAAAGAAGACCCAAATCATTGAAAGACATCCCAGGCCCACGGATTGGACTTAATGTTATTAGGATGGCAGTGTCTCCAAAAGTGATTTATTAAATCATAACATCTGTCAAAATACCAGCTGATTTCTTTGCAAAAATTGACAAAACAATCTTAAAACTTATATGTAAATGGATGGACTCATAACCAAAATAATCTTGAAAAAGAACAAAAGTAGAGGACTTATACTTCCTGATTTCAAAACTTACTACAAAGCTACAGTAATCAAGATAGTGTGGAATAGAATAAGAACAGACAAATCAATCAGTAGAATTCAATTAAGACCTAGAAATAAACCCATACAGCTATGGTCAATTGACTTTCAACAAGGGTACCAGAATCATCCACAGGAGAATGAAGAGTCTTTTCAACAGTAGTGCTGAGACAACTGAATATCTACATTCAAAAATAAAGTTGACCCCTACCTCACATCATATACAAAAATTAATTAAGACTGGGTAGAAGACCTAAAGACTAGGGGTAGCTCATTGGTAAAGCTCTTGTAAAGTATGCATGAGGCCCTGGTTTTGAGCCTTAGCATCATAAAACAAATAAACAAACAAACAAATGGGTCAAAGGCCTAAAAGTAAGAACTAAAGAAGATGGTCAAAATAAAACATAGGTGTAAATCTTTGTGGCACTGAATTCGCCTCAATGGTTTTTTAGATTTGACACAGAAAGTACAAACAACAAAAGAAAGAAAGAAATTGCACACCATCAAAATGAAAACATTGTGCTTATAATGATACCATCAAGAAAGGGAAAAGACTATCCCAAAATGATAAAAAAATGTAATTCATATATCTGATAAGGAATTTGTATAATTCCTAGAGTATACAAAGAACTCCTACAACTCAATAATTAAAAAGACCAAAAAATTTTTAAAAGATGCTCAACATCATTATTGATCAGGGAAATGCAAATTCAGACAACAACAAGACACAACTTCATACCTGGAAGGATGGTTATAAAAGTCAGATAGTAAAAAGCATTAACACAGATGTGGAGAAATTAGAACCATATGTACTATTGATGGAAATGTAAAATTGTACGACTGCTTTCAAAGAGTCTAGCAGTTCATCAAAGGAGAAATGCAAAATTACCAAACTATGCAACAATTCTACTGCTAGATACACACCAAGAAAAAATATGTCTACATAAAAACTTGTATATAAATGCTTATAGCAGCATGACTCATAAAAATCTAATGTCCATCAGCTAACGAATGGATAAATAGAATGGTGTAACCATACCACTGAAAGTTATTTGGCAATTATACACAAATGAAATACTTATACGTTCTACAAAGTGGATTAACCAGTAAAACGTTATGATAAATGAAAGAACCCAATCACAAAAGGCTGCATATTACTTGGTTCAAAGTACACGAAACATCTGGAATATACAAATCTATAGAGTAGACTAATGGTTGCCCAGGGCAGGGGCATATGGAGGAGCGGCAATGCTAACGGATACAGTGTCTCTTTTTAAAATGTGAAGTATTCTACATTAGTTGTAGTAATTGTTACACAACCGTGTAAATAATACCTAAAGTCATTAAATTGTGTTTTGTGTGGGGGGAGGCTAGGGGTTACTGGAGATCAATAACGTTTTGTATTGACTGCATGTTGGAGTAATATTTTTGCACTTGATCGTAGCCAAAAGGCCGAGAAGCAATTGGAATAATATTTTTGATATATTGGTCTAAATAAAATATTGCAGCATTTTAAAAAGAAGCCATACTCTCTGGGAATTGGTTTCCTTTGGGAGCTATGACTGTATTGATCCATGTGGGTGCATAATCACAGGAATGTGTTTATTCAAGGGTTACCCCCCGGACAAAGCTGGGAAGAGAACAGACCAGTGGGCAACTCAGGGCGGTGGAGATCAGTTTGAGGGCAAACAGGAACCAGAGCCCTAAAGCGCGTGACCCGTTGCCTGGCTGCCTGGCTTGCTCCCTCTGCGGGAGGTAACTGGAGACCCAGCTTCCCAGCTTCAGTGCCCCAGGAAGCCAGGAACTAAACCCGGCCCCAACTGCCCTTATCTCCAGTCAAGGTTTAAGGGAAGGAATGCACACGAGTGTGTGGGGAATTTATTCTTTCAGTTTCAGAAATATATTTATAGACACATTTTTCTCATTAAGCAAATTCTGAGGTGGGGGAAGAGAGAAAGAGAACGTTATCAAAAACAACCCCAAAGTTCTTACTTTAGGGAAGTGAGCTTTGTTCGCAGTGTGGTGAAAAAGCTGAGTTCAGGAGAGAATTGTGGAGGGAGAGAAGGGGGAGTTTCAGCATCTTCACATCCATACAGTGACTGGGCACTGTGTAAGACCAGGCTGAGGACTAGTTCCGAGCCAGGCAGCTTACATTACTTTAGCAGTATTGGCTCAGTTTTTGTTTTGCTATTTTTGTTGTTGCTTTAAAAGACAAGAGCAGAGTCATGAGAATGACTTCCTTGAGCTCAGAAACTTAAAGATACGACTCCATTTGTGTCCAGGTCTATCAATTAGCTCACAGACCTTACTCTGTGCTTGAATAGGAGAAATTAACTGTACCCTTACTATGGAGTGTAATTCCAGTGAGAGTCAGTAGGTGGCAGATAGGAGCTATTTTTTTTCAACACTAAAAGTGGTTACCAGTGAAATATATGTTCAAGGAAGCATTTGAATTTCTTCCAGACTGCCAAACAGAAGGCACAGGCAGGATGTCTTGGTAAGCCACATCTTATTTTATTCTATAAAAACATACAATAATATAGCTAGTTATGGGGTCAGAAATCACAGATGTCTCTATGACTAAGTCCTGGATATTTTTCTAAGTGTGTTATATTTCTGACATGCATTTACTGTGTCGGGGGAATGAGCAAGAATTTGTTTATCAGTCTTAGAGACTTAAGTTTTCCCCTCTTGAATGAATGACACCTCTGCATAACTTGCTATCAAGAGATATTTTTAAATTGTTTATTGGTACAATTTAGATATACATAATGATCTTAATCATGATAGAGAATTTGTATGTGTACATGATATATTTTGATTCCTCTTTTTTCCAATACCCTTTCCTCCATTCAAACCCTCTTTCCCTTCTTATTTATAAAGTTTTGTTTCCATTTTATCATTCTTTTTTTTTCTTTTCTCTTCCTTTCTTTCCTCCTGTCCCCTACCTAGTTCCCCTTTCTTTTGAACAATTTCTTCTTATTTCATAATACCTATTATACAGTTTGGTCCTCATTTACACTTCGGTTTCTTACACCAGAGAAACAATGCGATATTTACATATGTGTTCCATTTATTTCACTTAAGGATATGGTCTGAAGGTGCATCCATTTACCTAGAAATGTCTCAAATTTATCCTTCTTTGTAGCTAATAAAAACAAAAAAAAAACAGTTTTTAAAACTTCCTTGGTTGATGGGCATTTGGGTTGTTTCCAAGATTTAGCTATTACAAAATGTGCTGCTATAAACATGGGTGTGCATATATTGCTGCAAGAGATATTTTTGAGTAAGGGGATGAATATTTAAGTCACGGACTTTTTAAAACAGCTTGTTCATTGTTGATTTTAAATGACATTACTCTTCACCTCATCTCCTTTCCATCCATATTCTTTGCAATGAAAATGTGACATGCACTTATCTGGATACAGTTTGAGCGTCCTCCAAGTGCTCATGTATTGGAATGTTCTCTGTTTGATGTATTAAGAAAGTAGAGATAGTCTGACTGGTGTTTAGAGGTGGGGCCTGTGGGAGATGATGAGTACTGTATAGCCAGGTTCATTAGGGTGGAGCTCCCATGAGTGAATTCAAGAAGTCTTTTAAGAAATAGATGGATAAAATACACTTGTGCCCCTTCTCTCTTGCCATGCTATATCCTGGATTGTGTTGTAAACTGGCAGCAAGAAGGCCACCACAGGTGTGGTCCCTCGACCTCAGACCAGAACCATGAGCCCAAAGAAACCTCTTCTCTCTAGCAAGTAGGCTGCTGCTGGTATTTCAATAGACTAATATAAAAACACAACGGAAAGTCGGACTCTCCGTGAGGCAGTGCTGTGGTTCAACTCCTGTTTTGATGGGTAGGCTTATTTTAGTTTGTGCTCAGGGTGGCCCCATTTGGAGTTGTCTTCTGCCTTCTTGGACCACTGAGACCATTCTGGGGAGCTAGAAGTCAGGTGGAGTTGTAGGTTCTGAAAATGATTTCCAAGCCACATCCAGGTTGGTCAAAAGCCTTGAAAGTAAATGTGTGCTCACAACAAAAAGCAAAAGTTCACAAAACCACATAGGAAACCAAAGAGAAGGCCTTTGAACTGCTTCCAATCCTTTCAACCTGTGGCTAATAGCTCGTTTGTTTGGCCTCAAGAAGACTCAATAAAATTCGTAGGAGGGTCAGATGGATTGGATGAGTATTACTCATGAAGATTTGCCAAACTCGATTTAATGCCTCAGTCTCTAAACAAAGGCAAATATATTGTTTCATTGTAGCACACAAGGCTAATACTATCATAATCACAAAAACTGACAGAAGTACACCTAAAATGGAAGGGTTTTTATGCTTTTATATTAAAGTATCCTTTTACTGTTTGACTTAGTAAATAATCATTTCATTTGTAGTGAGACAGTTTTGAGGTTCTAATAGAGATGAGAGTCAATGACTATCATTAAGATTTTGAGTAAGAAATATTTTATTGTCCGGCATGATGGTGCATGCTTGTAATCTCAACACTTAGGAGGCTAAGGTAGGAGGATCACCATGAGTTCAAAGCCAGCTTGAATTATGTAGCAAGACCTTATCTCAAAAAAAGAAACACCAAAAACATAATAAAAAAGAAATATTTTATCTATTCTGGGGAATTGAGGCATTGATTTTCACTGATTTTAATAAGTTTGGTATATAAAATTTATAGAAGCTATTAAAAAAAACTTGCTTCTTTGTATGTGTAATGGCTTGATCTCAATTACAGAATAGATAAAAGTTTCACAAACTGAGTACTTCAAATTAGTGACTTGAAAGGCCAGAGTGGGTACAAGGCATTTGAATTAATTAATTTAGCTAGATAAAAAGATATTTGAGACAACTGACTTAGTCAAATATAAAGCTGAAATTGTGCTTTCATCAAAAGCTTAGGGACACATAGTTTTGTTCATTTTGATCTCTCATAGTGCCTACTGCTGTCAACAGGACAAAGACAATTTTCTACTTGTTTGTGGTGAGCTCCTTATGCACTAAGCACTTTGTCCATGAGTGGAGTCCTGTCTGTTTCTGGTCTCTAGAGATGCTCTCTAAATACCATGCCTGAAAACTTCGATCACTGCTTCCTTGAATTCTGGAGTTTGCCAGAGGTAGAGCAAACACCTGATTTGAACTCTGACATGGGGATAAGTAGGGAATCCTTCTGAGCCTTTAAGCCCAGCCCTTTTGACCTCTGTCCAGCTTTGACATGTAGTTCTGTTCTGCGATACGCTCAGCTAGCATTTCTTGTAGGAATTGGGTGTCGTTTTTATTCTTATCATCTCCATCACTTTGGGCAATCACATAAGTACCATAGACCAAGTGGCTTATAAACAGCAGAAATTTATCTTCACTCCCTGAGGGCTGGAAATCCAAGATCAGAGTGCCGCTCTGGTGAGGGCCCTCTTCTGAATCATAGGTCACCAACTTCTTGTATCCTCACTCTGAAGAAAGACAGCCAGAGAGCTCTGAGGTCCCCTTTAGAAGAGTACTGGTCCCATTCATAAGACCTCCATCTCCTGATATAATTATTTCCCAACATCTTTCACCTCCTAGTCCCATTGCATTAGGAGTTGAAATTTCAGCATATGAGTTGTAGGGGGCATAAATATTCAGTTCATAGCATCCATTTAAGTATTACACCTTGTGTGGAAAACTCTTTCAGGAGGCTAGACAGGGAGAATGGAGACATTTTGGGATTATTCCATCAAAAACAAAGCCATCAAAAGACTGTTTTTACTTTAAACATGAACTTAGATGTTGTTGCCATCTTTCTTGTGCAGAGTCTTTGTGGACACAGTCAGGTGGTGGTGGTGGTGGTGATGGTGGTTATGGTGGTGATGGTGGGTAGGGAAGCCAGTCCATCTCTGACATTAGAAGAAATCAGCATAATCGGGGTATTACTGGATACCCCTGCAAAAGGGCAAAGGCAAGCTCTGAAAAATCAGACACATTTGCATGTCTAACTGAGGGAAATTTTGTAACAGGGTTCTTTCTGGGGAACTGAATTATTTAAGTCCGTCTGTGCCAGTTGAGATACGGGAAAGAACATGGAAAGAGGAATTGGGCACTTGGCCAGGTCTGGTGGTTTGCTTGTCTAATGTTCAAGGCGATTTTGAGTAAGTTTCTTGAAGGAACTGTGCAACCCCAGCAGAAAGGGTCCCCAGTTGAGAAGAGTATCAGCTCTGTAGGGTTCATCCTAACACAATGCCCTCTAGTCTCATATGCCCTGGAATGCCAATAACAAAATAGTATGTGAGCTAGCACTGGTTGATAAGTAGTCAACAGGCATAATCTAGAACAGTGTGTAGCATGTCACAGGGGAAAGTATGCATTTGATGAGCAAATGAAATAGGTTTTCTGAGTAAGAGAGGAGGAAACAACTTTCATCCCCCAAATCCTCTAGTGCTCTGCAGCACCTCATCACTCTTGGGATAAAGCCACAGGTCCTTGCAATGATCTACAAGGTCCCATGGAGATTGGCCCTAACTCCTCTCATCTTTGCTTTCCCTTTGCTTGCCCTCTTCACTGTTCCTCAGATAAACCAACCTCAGTTGCACCTCAGGACCTTTGTAGATGGCTTTTTGATTGCCAGAATTTCTCTTCCCATAGATCTGGACATGGGAGATTCATTCACTTCCTTTTGATTTCTTTTTTTTTTTTTCTTTTTCTTTTTTTTTTTTTTGCGGCCCCAGGGATTGAACTCACTACCTTGCGCCTGCTGGGCAGGCGCTTAGACCGCTGAGCTAGATCCCCGGCCCTTGATTTCTACCCATGCCATCTTCTCAAAAAGGTCTTCTCCAATGGATCAATAAAAAATAGCACCATCTCATACTCGCACCATACTTATGATTACCTTGCTTTATTTGTTTGTACAGCACTTACCACCATGTGAAATTAAGTTTACATAATTTAATTTGCTCTCTCAGAAATAGGACTTCATTTTTCTCACTGCTCTGCCTTCAGTTCCTAAAACATGGCCACTAAGTGATCAATAAATATTAGCTAAATAATAAATAGATAAATGAATGAATCCTCTGAGAAACATTCTGTCATGATCCAATTACATTTGGACTAAGACCAAAATTAGGCTCAAATTCTGTGTAGATAATAGAATGTACTCAAGAACAGTACTACTTTAGCCACATGAAGGAATACCCAAGAAAGTCATGAGAATCATTACCTTCATTCAGAGGCTGAAAAGATACCCGGTGAATCTTAGCCTGAGTTCTAGATGAGCTTGGGAAAGTTAAGTTCAGAGGAATTTCCATGAACCATTTGTGTTAAATCCCTATGGCTGCTGTAACAAATTTCCCATAAACTTTCTGGTTTAAAATAACAGAAATTGATCCTTTCATAGTCCTGGAGACCAAGAATACAAAATCAAGGTGTCAGCAGGGCTGCATTGTCTCTACAGCCTCCTCCAATTCCTGATGATTATCTGCATTCTTCAGCTGCAGTTAAGCCACTCAGACCACTACCTCTGTCTTTACATAGGCTTCTCCAATACTTCATCTTCAAATGTTCCTCTTCCTTTTTCTCCTAAGGACACTTAAATTGGACTTTAGGGCCACATGGATGACACAGGATCATTTCCCCTCCCAAAACCCTTAAGATTCTTTTTCTAAATAAGATAACCCTGGCCCTGAATGAAGGCTGGCAGTTTTCTGAAGCAGTAGGTTTCAAGTAGGAGCCTAAAGTGGTATCTTTCTATGGTCTTTGGTCATTTCAGAACTTTAGAAATGAAATGGTCAATTCATTAGAAAGAAATAACTCACCTCCTGGTGAGCCCAGAGGAGAAGAAGCCACACCCTGCAGTGAGTCTGCTGCTGTGACCAGAGAGGAGGCCACACCCCTGGAGTGCCACCGCCATCAGTGGAACATCAATAAGCAGCTTCCCCACACCTCTCTGCCACCTTGGAAACCTTGGATCAGAGGAACCCAGGTGTCTGGCCCAGTCCCCTGAACGGTGGGACTGGCAGCCAATGCAGGAAACACCTGGAACTCAGCAACTGGCTGATTTGGAGGAACACAGGAAAATGTTAAGACAAAGGAGCAGGGTGTGATCTCAGACCTCCAGCCTACCCAGAATAAGTCTAGAAGACATAGACACAAAATAAATTAGAAGTCACACACCTGAACTTTCTGAAATGACAGCAACTGAAGTAAAGAGAAAACTTAGTACTTATATTGTTTAATTAATTTTGCATTCCTATATCTCACCCTGAACGAGTCTAGGAGACATAGACATAGAGGAAATTAGAAGTCACATACCTGAAATTTCTGAGATGATGGCAACTGAAGTAAAGAAACAACTTAGTGCTTGTGCTGTTTGATTGACTTTGTATGCTTGTGTTTCATGGTCTGAGCATCTGTTTAGAGGATAACAATGTGTATTACAGTAACTATGGTTGATTTCCTACTGTCTTGTTTTTGAAATGCAATATCATTCCCATTATTGTTTTGTTTTATTCTCTTTAAAAGAAAAAAGATAACCTTCAGTTTTTGTGGATTAAAACATGGTTAGGAGATAGACATATATATTGGAGGGAACCACCCTACAACCATTATACCATTCATATTAAAATTTGTTTGATTAGAGCTTATAGATTGTATATTTTCCTGGTTTCAGTTTGTAAACCCTAAAGAAAATAGCCTTCATTGTATGAGTCTCTAATGAAAATGTTTAGTGTCTGCCATGCCTAATTTAAAATAATCACTTAATGTGGCTTTCTCCCTAGGATCTGCTTATATGTCAAGATGACCTGAAGAGTAGCAACTATCCCAGGAATGTCTGATGCCACAAAATGACTCAAATCCAATCAAGAATCTTCCATTTTGTCATCATCTTCATGTTAATATGTGAAGTCATAACCAAAATATCTGATGAAAGTGAGTTTTTAGTTGACAGGTCAAAAACAGGTCTCACCCATGTTCCCAAGGACCTATCCCTGAAAACAACAACCTTAGATATATCACAAAACTACATATCTGAGATTCAGTCTTCTGACATTCTATCACTATCAAAGCTGAGGATTTTGATTCTTTCTCACAATAGAATCCAGTATCTTGATATCAGTGTTTTCAAATTCAACCAGGAATTGGAATACTTAGACTTGTCTCATAATGAATTGAGGGCAATTTCATGCCATCCTATGGTGAACTTCAGGCACTTAGACCTCTCCTTTAATGCATTTGATGCCCTGCCCATATGCAAAGAGTTTGGCAACCTGTATCAACTAAAATTTCTAGGACTGAGTGCAACACAGTTACAAAAATCTAGTGTGCAACCAATTGCTCATTTGAATATCAGTAAAGTTTTGTTGGTTTTAGGAGACTCTTATGGAGAAAAAGAAGAGCCTGATAGTCTTCAAGACCTTAATGCAAGGAGTCTGCATGTTGTTTTCCCCACAAAAAAGGAATTCCGTTTCATTCTGAATGTTTCAATCAGTACTGCAGTAAATTTGGAGCTATCTAATATCAAATGTGTGCTACATGACAATGACTGTTATTTCCTAGATGTTTTGTTAGAACTTCAAAAGAAACCAAGGCCATCAAATCTTACCTTAAATAACATTGAAACAACTTGGAGTACTTTGATGAGTATCATTCAGATTGCTTGGCATTCAAACATGGAGTGTTTCTCAATTTCAAATGTGAAACTACAAGGTCAATTTGGCTTCAAGGATTTTGGGGATTCTGATACTTCTCTGAAGGCCTTGTCTATACAGCAAGTTATCAGTGATGTGTTCAGTATTTCACAATATAGAATCTACAGGAGCTTTTCAAATATGAAAATCCAAAATCTCACAGTGTCTGGTACACGTATGCTCCACATGGTTTGTCCATCCCAAATTAGCCCATTTTTATATTTGGATTTTTCCAATAATCTCTTAACAGACACGATTTTTGGAAGGTGTAAAACCTTAATTGCATTAAAAACACTTAATTTAAAAATGAATCAGTTAAAAGAACTTGCAAATATAATTCTAATGACCAAGGAAATGAAGTCTCTACAACAACTGGATATTAGCCAGAATTATCTAAGGTATGATGAAGATGAAAATACTTGCTCTTGGGCTGAAAGTTTATTAAGTTTAAATATGTCTTCAAATGTACTTACTGATTCTGTATTCAGATGTTTACCTCCCAGAGTCAAGGTACTGGATCTTCACAACAACAGAATAA
>RJWT010023605.1:0-16771 GCA_004365215.1 Cuniculus paca | reverse complement strand
AGGGAGTGTGGTAGCACCTGCTCTCTGCTTCTCCCACCTACTTAGCTTTCATGCTATGGGTCAAGCCTACTTACACATTTCTCCAGATCTTCCTCTTGTTTCCCATTCTTTGGAAAGCAATGTGTTTTCACACTTCAAGTCCTAGGCAGTATTTTGTTCTTGTGTGAGACCTTACAAAAACTCCCCTGCTCTTTCAGTAAGACAGAGAGTTTTTGACCTATTCAGGTGAAACACAATATGGGGGAAAATATCTCCTATAAACTTTTCATCTTATATTTATAACTGTACTAGCAATTGCCTCAACATACCAGATCACCTAAAGTGATCATGTAAATTTACAAGGATGTTGACAGAGCAAGTTATAAAAAGGAAGATCTGCTAAAATTAAAAGAACATTACAACCTAACCCTGCCCATAATAGAAGAGTTTTAGTCTGACTGGAGGTGGTATCATGTAGCTAGGTGAGTATATTTTTGTAGAACACTTTGCATTTTTTATGTCCACTGTGGGAGAGCTCTTTCAAGAGAACTGGATCATGAGGTTACTTCAAAGCTTTTGAAATTCAAGATGCAGAGTGAGCTTTGCCAAATAGAGCACTATCTAGTCCAATGATCAAACACTGTATTTGGAAAGCTGAGCTGAAGTCTGCTAATTGTTTGCCTACATTCATGACAACCAGATCCAGTATCAATAGAACCAGTTTATATGATTTGCTGCTTGCCTTTCTTCCTTTTGAATACTTAATTCTTCATAAATTTACTTGTAAGCTTTATTTCATCAAAAATGTGCTGATAATATATTTCAAGGGCAGATATTCTAGTATTTCCAACAACTGGGAATTTCAGCTGTTCTAATTTCCTATGGAAAATACTTTAACCCAATTAACTCTTTATTGGTTTTATACCTGAATGGCAATCCGTTTTTTTTTTTTTTTGCAAATTTGTTTCTATTAATTTCCAGTTCTACCTTTTTCTTCCTAGCTGCTAAATAAACATACAATTGTTGTCATATTTAAGAAATAAATGCTAAAACATAGGTCACAAACTTGCACTTCTTTGGCTGAATTCACATGTAGAGCTGTTTATTTAGCTTGTAACACATTTACAAAAACAACATTCATACAGTTATACAAGAAACTGAAAATACATACACATGCAAATACATATGTAGGAAAAGCTCTTAACAATAGATATCATTGATTACTGGTTTATCTTCACTGCTTTGTGTGTTTCAATGTATTTAAACTTTACTATAGTCAACATATATTGCTCTTACAACTAGAAATAAATATGCTACTTTAGAACATTCATGCTTTTCAGAAATCAAAAGAAAGGCAGATTTGTATTTGCTTTTAGGAGTTTCTCTTCTATTAGTTTGTAGTAAAATCTCAGTGGAGTGCTTGGATGGCTTCCAGACATAGTTACTGAATGAGATTCGTTTTTCATTCTCTTCCCCATTCCTCTCTCTCCTCTTTCTCTCTTAGTTCCCTTCCCATTTGCAAAAGATCTATTGTCCTGTTTCTCATTATTTTTTCTTTTGCTCTTTATTTACATTTTGGGTTTCTCAGAAATTTGTTTAAGGAATTACCTTTATTTGGTACATGAGTATTTGTAGCTTCCACTGCCTCTTTTTCACATGATGGATCACGCTATACCAGCTATGCAGTCTGATGAGGACAGGATCGTGAGTGCCTCCCTTCTGGTTCCCCATGCAGGACATTGCTCTGCTTTGGAGAAGATGGAGTTTGGCAGACCAGGACCACTGTGGAACTAGCCTTAGTTCCTCTCAGAAAAGATCATCACCTTTCTGATGCACTAGAAACCCCAATGAGATCATAAAACACCTGCACAAGAACATTCTCTTTGGACCAGAGATGTTTCAACATCATCTTGTCTACCAGCAACATTTACTGTGGTATCAGTAATTGGAAATCAGCAAGCTGGTAGAATTGTACTTACAAGACACAATGTGAAACCAAATATCACTTAGGTGATATTAATACTGGTTATTGAAAATTTTCAGTGTTATCACTGGTACATTTTTCACAGTCATTCAAGATGTGAAATGAAAACAATATACTATCTTATTAGGAAGTCCTCATAAAAATCTTGCTAAGAAAAATAGAATTTACCCTCTGTATTAGTCAGGGTTTTACTGGAGAAAACAGATATAACATGAGATATACAAATGTGTAAGAAATTGCAAGATTGGCTTACAATGGTCAGCCACAGGGTTGGAGGAGGAAATGTGCAGAGGGAGTCTGCATGCCAGACGCTGAAGGATTCAGTGCAAGGTCTGGAGTTCACCCTAGTGTCTGGTGCAAGTCTGCACCAGCAGGCTGAAGGGTCTATGCCAGAAGGGTAAAGAGTCTACGCTAGAAGGCTGAAGAGTCTACACCAGAAAGCTGAAGAGTCTATACTGGAAGACTGAAGGATCCAAGGCAGAAACTGAAGAGTCTGCACTGGAGGTCAGGAGATGATGTTCAAGCCAAAGGTGAAGACTGGAGCTCTTGTAGAGAACAGAACCTCATCCATTCTTCCTCCTTCCCTTTTACACCACCCAGGTGAGGAGCCACCCTAGGGTGGGTCTTCTACACCTTAGGGTGTAGAATTGCTAAGCCAATTTAGTTAAGCTTCTAAATGTCTTAAATTGACACAGTCAACCACTACATCCCCCATTTTTAAAGTTAAATATTATGCTCATTAAATCTCAAAACTATAGTTTGATAGTGTCCTATCTATGTAGATGTTTGAAAAATACTCTTTATTTCCCAACTCAAGATTTTCTAGAGGGAGAGTATTAAAAGGAAAAATAGAGACAGAGAAAAAAACTAGAAAAAATTCTCTAACAGAAAACAATTTTAAAACTGAACAATGGTAATTCCGTTTCTTCCTTTTGTTTTGCTTTTCAAATTTCAGATCAAGAATTGTTGTTTTTTTCCCAAGTGAGAGTCAGTCTCACAAGAGTGTCTGAGCACAGTTCTTAGATGACACATTTGGTGTGGCCAGGAAAGCAATGCTTGGCAGGCACCTCCTGTCAAGTCTAGTTGTTCTTGGTAGGAAAAAAAAATCACTTGGGTATGAACTCAGATTGAAGTCACTGTTCAAAGTCCCTGCCCTATGTTTCAGAGTGAAATTGTAGAGGAATGTGGAAGTACTAAAGCACCTGACCAATGGATCCTGAATCTTGGCCTCTGCTTTCTAAACCATCATCTATTAGAGTAATGGCCCTGGTCTATTTTTCCCATTTTCTCAGTTATTTTACAACTTCTACATAGGCAAATGAGCTCCATATTGCTCCAATATTGAGGTTCAAGGAAAATTTTCTGTTTGGTTTCAATTAATATATGTATATAATCTTAATCCTATTGTGACTAACATATAAAAGCAATTATTCTTTTTAATTTGGTTAACTAGAGTCCCATAGTTTTATAAATTTAGGGGCTAAACAGTAATATTTTGGTGATGTGATAAAAAATAAGGGACCTTATTTTTTAGTTTGCTAGCAATCTGCTAGTTCATGGCACATTATAGATGTGCGATAAATATTTGAAATTAATTACAAGACATGAATTAAATGAATTAAACTGCCTTTCAATGGATCCAAATTTTATATTATTCAACCTAAAACTCCATAGGAATATTGTAGGAAGTAAAAAGTATACCAAAAATTGCATAAGCAATTGAAATGCAATTAATACCTAATTAAAGAATTAGGGATTTAGAAAAAAGAGTTAGGGATTTATTTCTCATACATAATAAGAAGCTCAGAATTTGGCTGCTCTGAACTGGTATGTATTTGTGTGACATTTTCATACTTATGCTTGCAAAGTTTTTGTAGCTCTTACAAGTCTAATATCAACATTTCATGCAGGGAGGATAAGAAAGTGGCAGTGCCTGCCTCTACCAGAAAAACGGAATGTTCCAGAAATATTAATAAACTTCTAGTGCTGTACTTCTCAGTGTCTATCACTCCATCTCATGGCAACCCCTTGCAACAGTGGAGGCTAGAATGCTAAGGGAACTTTTGATTGGACACATTTCCACCCTAGACAAAGTCCATGATCTGTTAGAAAAGAACAGATGATCTGCTGGGCAGGGACTGGCAATAGCTTCCAGCAATGTGATGATCCAGGAGAGCTGCTCAGTGTCCGGTGTAAAATAACCACTGTGTAAATTGTAGCTATTATTGTTTATTTATCAACTAATATTACTTCCCTCTTACAGTTGTCTCAGTAACGAAAATTGATTTGTATTCTTGATGTGCTTAAATTTTAATATTTCACTGTCTATGAAATTCTGTGAAATTTTTTTAATATTTTTATATAAATCGTATTTTTAATTTAGTATTATATTTTCAATTATATTTTTAGTATTTAGTATTATATTTACATTTTATATTATATTTAGTATTATATTTACAATTATATTTTTAATTTAGTATTGCCAATATTCCTGTTTTCTCTTTAATTTTCCAAAGTATTCTTCAATATGACACTCTTTCCTTTTTTAAAAACTACCAAGCTTGCTGAACACAAATTATGGCCCAGATGTTATACAATGCACTAACCTACTTTCAATATTAAATGGGACATGGCCCACGTTATAGAAGTACAGTGATCCCATAATCGATAATCCAAATCAGACTTTTGGAAGGAAAAGAGAATTACAATATTTATTTAATCATAAACTAAAATTATCACTAAATCTAAACTTATCTAAACTGAATTTTGAACAAATCCAGAAGTTACCCTACCTAGGGAATTCACAATCTTAAGGAGATATGCACATAAGTAATAATAAAATGGGTTGAAGTTAACATTATTGGCATATATTAGGTATTATAGACTCACCAAGAAAGACTTCCTTTTTAAGTATAGTCTTAGTATAGAAGTCTACTTCCTTTTTAAGTATAGACTTGCTTTTTAAGTATAGATTTATTCTTTATACAGCATCAATTACCGCACAAACCCAGGTATGCACAGTTATTGGCTTTGCTGGAGTAGCCCTGGCAATGACTTGTACTGTTTTTGCAGACGTGGACCCAGGTATGAAATTTCCATATACATTGATGCTCGCATCACCAGATGGGAGCTGTGGTGGGCTTACCATCTCCTGCTGTTCTCAGAGCAGCTCCATGGCAAGTCAAGAAGTCCTGACAAGGGGTTAAAACTCTCTGCAACATTTCTCTGCCAACACAGACCTGCGCAGCACACACTGAGCAGTCACGAGGCACTGCATTAAAACTGACTGGAAACAGCACAAGATAAATGTAGATAGAAGACCTATTCCTTCCTCCCAACAAGTCCTGATACCCTTTATCTAAAAACCAAAGAGGCTTCTGTGAGGCCAGAGTAAATGGCCTTGTCAATGTGCAATTTTAAAGTACAACTTTAGACACACTACAGGTGTTTCTAAAATGTCAACAGGAACCAAAAAGAAAAATCATTCTTGAGATATTTAAATTTGCTTGTCTAGACCCTTTCCCATGTCCTCAAACCCTATGTAAATTCCTATCTCTTTCTCTGACTGTGTTGATTCCTGTCTAGGAAACTCGCCTGCTGTCTACCTTGATGGTGTATGCTGGTCTAAATCAACTCTTCTGTCTCGATTTTCTCTTTCATCAATTCTTTTTACCTACCACCGCACAGGCCCCGCGTCTGCCGTCTCTACGGCATAAGTGTGTGAATATTGACTCTCCATGGGGCAAACGTGGACCATGGGAAACAGTGCGGGAAACGGTCCTCTGTTCCCATGGACAGGCTGTCTTGAGACAGTCGTCTACACAGCCCCGCAGGGCGCCTCTGTCTTGTTCCAGTGATCAGCTGCACCTTTTATCAGTGGTGGCCACACGGAAAATGGCTCTCACCCTCCTGTTGCCTTTTTCCCCTTTCCTTATGTGTTTCCTGTTTCCTTCTCTCCTTTCCTCTGGGATTGCACTGAACCTAAATATCTCTCTGCATCTTATTCTCTACATCTGACCTAAATTAAACTACTATAATTCTGCTTCACTTAGTACTAATTTCGCCAAAGTGGCACTTCACAAGTAGTAAAATTATTTGACACAAAGGTTTTCTTTGATTTGACTGATGTTGGGCACTCGTTGCTGGCCCCAAATTTGGGATTTCTTTTATAGAGGAATCAAGGCTAGACAAAGAAGTCTTATAGATAAAGATGTAATGGCCGCTCATCCAAGGGAGTCTGAGATTTTCCTACTGAAACTTTGCAAAGAGAGAAGACCCCAACACTGAGACTGCATCACTGGTTCAAAAAATGCTATACTGAAGGATTTTCAGATCTGGAAGAAACTAATTCAAGAGCCACCCTTTGGCTATTGTGATGTCAACAAATGGGATAGCTTAATGCTCCCTATTGTGACATCACATTCTTATTCACAACGGACAATAGTACTGCCTAAAATGGAGTCCACAGATTGATGGTTTAGTAACGTAGGTTACTGATATTGCAAAAAGTAAATTTTCACTTGCTATATTAATTTAGTGATACCATTTTTAAAATTTGTTTAAGAGAAAAAAGACACTGAAAAGAAAAACAAAAAGCAAAAGAGACAAACACAACAACAAACCCAAAACAATAATAGTAGAGGTTTACAAAACAAGATGATAGGAATTTAAAAATGGTTGTAATATTGCATATTGTTACCTTCAAAAGGGTTGCTTAGATTACCAGATATAGACATGTAAAATTGACCTAATCCTATGAGTATTAACTGTTCTTTTCCAAGAACTAATACAATTAGTAGTATAGTCATTTTAGCTATTTTATGTATATATATACAAATTTATGTCTTTTTCCTTTTCCCTTCCTTCTTCCCTCCTTTTTCCTATCCCAGTTACTTTTCCTCTTTGAGCAGTTTCTTATCCTCACACAATATTTATTGTAGATTTTGGATTGTATTTACTTTTACAGTTTCTTACACTAGGGAGATAATACATTTACACGTGTGAGTTTGATTTACTTATGAGTATGGTCTGAGGTCTCATCCATTTACTTATAAAAGCCTAAATGGAATCTTTCTTTATAGCTGAGTAGTACTCCATTGTATAAAATATTTTTATATAAGGGTAAGCAACTGTTCAAAGGGAAAAAATAACTTAGATAGGGAAAAGGAGAAAAGGAAAGGAAAAGAAAAAAGATAGAAATTTCAATATGTACACTTAAGATAGCTAAGATAATAGTACTACCAATTCTATTAGTCCTTGGAACAAAACAGCATTCATAGGATTAGATCAATTTTGCATGTCTGTATCTGGTAATCTGAGTAACTTTTGAAGATAACTATTCAAAATAACAACCTTTGTTATGTTCCTACCACCTTAATGTTTTGGGCTCTCTGTTATTATTATTTATTTGTCTTTTTATTTCTTGTTTTTCTTGTGTTTTGTTTTGTTATTCTCTCTAACACAGAAAGGATAGATGCACACATATAGGCTTATACATGCCTAGAATACTCTGAGTTTACAAGAACTGATTTTATTATGTGTGATGGTATGAACAGCTACTTTGAAGAAAATGAGACATTTTGGTAGCCATTGTTGATTTGCTATCATCATGTTTTGAAGTCCAATAATGCTTTTATTCTTTGATTTGATTGGTTTTAGCCTGTTTTGTATTATTTGATTCAAACATGTGAGAAAGATATGAACAGCTATTTTCAAGAAAACAAGAGACAATATGGTGGCCATTGTTGATTTCCTATTGTCTGGTTTTGAAGGCCTGTAATGCTTTCATTCTTTTGTTCTGATTGGTTTTATACTATTTTGTTTTGTTTGAATTTATTGTCTGTGAAGGTATGAACAACTATTTCGAAGAAAACAAGAGACACTATGGTAGCCACTGTTGATTGCCTGTTGTCTTGTTTTGAAGACCTGTATTGCTTGCATTGTTCTGTTCTGATCTGCTTTGTTCTGTTTTATTTTGTTTTGTTTTATTCTCTTTAAAATAAAATAAAATAAAAATATCACATCTTTTTTATTCTTTCCTTGATTGATGGGTACTTAGGTTGTTTTCAAGATCTGGCTAGTATAAATTGTGCTGCTATAAACATGGGTGCATATATATCACTGTGGTATGATTTTTTTCAATTAGTGATACAATTTTTAAAAGTTGTTTGGCTCCCTTGGCAAATTTTATTACTAATGAAAAGGTTTAATAATATACAGGGTTATATGATATTTTGTTACTCTATATAGTATGAAATACTTTCCTTTTATGTTATTTTCAAATGAATCATTTTGACTATCACCTTAACTCACAGTGAATGCTTCTTTATCATACGTATTCTTGCAAGCATTTGCCAACTTTCTGAATTTAAATCTATTTCCTTTTTCACATAAAATGTGAAAATAGTTTCTCTAAGGGACTTTAAAATTTTAATTTAGGATGATATAATTATTATAATAAACATATAGAAATAGCATTTTGTGAATTTAAATAAGTAAAACTTCTAATCAAATATTTGAGAAACAGAGTTATCTTTAACTTTTAAATGGAATTGGGTTCTTTTTGGTGGTTTCTAAGTTCATACAAATTCTGCCTGAAAAAGGAAAGAGAGAGAAAAAAAAAAGGAATCTTATTAGGTAAAAATGGAAAAATTACTTTGGAATTGTATCTCAGTGAAGTAACTACTATTGAAATGTAGAAAGAGGAAACTGGATAGTGTTTGCTTTTAATTAAGCCTGAATCCTCTTCCTTGCTACGTGGTGCACATTTTAGATAAGTCACTTAGCTGAGCTCTTTTATTGGTCTTGGATCTATTTCATTGCTCATGACAAATTCCAAGGCAGTTTTAACATGATTTATACATCTTTTCCATTGGCGGTTAACAGTCTCCTAAATTAAATTACTGTTGCCTCACACTGAAAGAAAAAAAAACGGAGGGGTGGCCCTTTCAGGTAAAATTGCATTTAATTTAGATAAAATAACTTATTACAGTTTTATTTCCAAATATATTTTTGTTTCTACCAGTCTCCAAGAGTATGTAGAAACAAAGAAAAGTGATCAAAAAGGTTACCCTTTCTGTGATTTCTTCTAAATATACTTTTGCTGGAAGTATCTTTATTTTTAGGCTTAGGCTTAGATTTGGAGTTTTCTTCATTTCTTTAACAATGACTTAAAAGGCAAGAAGATCTATCATAATTTCTTTGAAAAATAATTTTCATAATAGAAAGATTTTCACCTTGTAATTTGGGACACTCACTTTTAGTTTTTTTCTTTCTTTTGGAGGACATAACATCATCGATGCTAATGCAAGAGCTGGTACTCTAGAAATATTTATCAAATTGTATGTTTACTAAATATACATGAAATAGAAAAAAGCACTTAGTAAATAAATGCCTGTATTTATTTTTACTTCTGTCTTCTTCTGGGAAATTAGTTGCTTTATTACAAAATAAAAAAGAGTCTAGATGGCACTGTGGAGGGCATTACTGCTAAAGTAAGTGTTCTCCGATGAATATATTGCTGGTTAGTTGCTTTCTCTGCACTATAATAACTTGTTTTTGTTCTTATCGTGGCATTTTAGCTGCTCTATTTTACTAGGATATGAGGGAGATTAGCATGGCCTATGGTACAATATATATAACTTGGATGTTGTAGTGACCTGTGAGAGAGAGGTTGTAGACACAAGCTGTGAATTTATTTTTCTTCTTTGGAAAATGTACACATTTTTGTACTTAGCCAAAGATGCAATTAATGTGTGTCAAAACTTATGTAATGGTTTGTTTTATGTGCTTTTCAGAGATTTTATCATATTTTTGATTTTACAATTTGTTTTTCATCTGACATATCAGGACATCAAACTGACATTTTGGGAAGTGGGTGGTGGTTGGAGAAAGGGAATTAAGTTCCTGGTAAATCTCCATTTCTACAACTTCTTGAAATTGGTCTTGTACTTTGCATACCCCAAAGTTTCTGACAATCTAAAAATGCATTAAATATTTGAGTTAGTTATTAACATTTTAAAAAACAGTAAATGAATTAAAGGAATTTTAAAATTCACAATAAGCTTTTGCTTTAAGCCAGATATTTGTAGGATTTTTTTTTTTGACAGGGTCCTACTATGTCATTCAGGCTGGCCTTCAACTCACTTATGTAGCCTAGGCTGACCTCAAACTCACAAGATCCTCCTGCTGTAAGGTTTCATCTTTGTGGATAAAATCTGTTTGATAATTGGTCAACTCTATCCTTAATTTTATCTCTGAAAACAGAGTATCTTCACAAATTTATTATAGTGATTACTAATATTTGCTTAAGTATTTCTACTAAAGTATGAAGTAGATGATGATAATGGGAATACCTGGGCATAAATTTGGTTGGTAAATATAAAAGTGGTTCTCATAATTTCCCATGCTACTGAACAAAATCTATTTTTGGAGACCCATTACATCTCTTGCTATGAAAATTTTAGTGTTTCTTTTGTCAGGGTTAGGTTAAAAGGCATTGCCAGATACTTACTCAGGCTAAAAATCATGGTAACACTGACATACTGATTTATTTTTCTAATGTGCATGAAAAAATGAATGTACAATAAGGAAATTAAGTAACTAACATGATAAAGTGGTGAAAACGTGAAAAATATCAGATTGAAAAAAATAGCTGAGCTGTTGTTTTCAGTTCCCTGAACCACCAAGTAGGCAACTTGATTAATGGTGCAGATTGCAAGCAATTCAGTGACCACCTGAATTAACATAAGCAGATCATAATCACCCGACGAAACACGGTCTCAACGTTCTACTGTTGCAGTGGGAAAAACTGACATTAGATCTTACGCCCCACCTGAACCAAAGCACCTGTGAATTTCAAATTATACAGATATAAAATGCAGTTTTGAAAACTTTTCAGGTATACTCTGTTTAAAATGTAGTACTGATTTATCACATTAGCAAAAGTAAATTAAGAATAAACATTGTCTTATAATTAAGAAGCTCTTGACTAGGAAAATGCAGAAATAATTCAAGATTACTATTCTGTTTCCCCAAAATAGTTGGAAGATTGCAATTCTACTTCTGGGTCACCATTTATATATTCTATAGTTGTTGTTTCTTTTGTTCCATTTTTATATTCCCAACCATTTATCAGAAGCTAAAAAGACCTATTAATCATTTCCCCTAACTGCTACACTGCATAGTGTATCAATTGGAGTCTTGAAATAAAAATAAGATAAATGATCTGCCATGAATTGTAGCCTGATGAACCAAGAACAAAGATCTGACACATGGTAGATTTAATAATTCTTGTCTTATGTTTAAAATACACACTTACTACATCCTTCTGATTTGCCATTTCCTTCCTAACGGCATTCTGAAAGAAGTACCGATTACAGAGGAGGGAAGTTAAATCCAAATTAAATTGCATATTTCATATAAAACAAGAATAAATGTGCTGAGTAACAGCAGCACTATCATTTCTATGGTCTTTCAGTCATTCATGAAGGAAGTACTAAATCCTGTCCAAAGAGAACAGACCACGTTATTATTGATCTTGTGTGTGCAGCAGGCTTCTCCACAAGGTTACACAGCACCATGAGATGAATGACTTATTTTTCTGAGGGACAAAGTACTTACAGTAAAGATTGCATTTTGTTTGAAGAAATGCAGAAAAGAACATATTAATACAAATACCTCTTACATTAGAAGGATTACTTACTTCTTAAGAGTTTGTATAGCAATTGAATGGGTAATAAAATTATTGGGTGATACCTAAAAATATGGGGAAAAAAGACCTAACATTAGCTAATTTATCATGTTTAACATAACCAACTACATTTTTGGTTTTAATTTGTGTAGTGGGCTATATAATTGTCCAATGAAGATGTAGCCTTCTAGAGTGCCAACCTGGCTCATTGAGGGCTAGTCTAGAGTAGTCATTGTGTTATTCCCTTAACATCTTTTTACGTGACTGGAAAATGCATTTACCAGCACTCTCTGCTTCTGTGCCCATGCATTATTATGGATACAGCTAGGAGATTATTCCATTGGTTACCATTGTGCACGAACACCCTCAGTAGTCCTCCCGAAACCTTCTTCCTATTTAATCAGAATCAGCATAGGTTTGACAGATCATTCTCTGATCATTTATTATAAGAAAAAACTAATTCTTTTGATGTTTTCCTAAACCAGATCGTTACTAAAATATTAGTTGTCTCCCTTACACAAATATTGACTTTAGCATTGTCTTGGTTACTTTTCTCTTGTTGCTCAGACAAAATACTTGAAATTAGGGAAAGGAAGGTTTATGTCTTACAGTTTGGAGGTTTCAGTCCATACTCAGCTGGTTCCAAGGCAGGGGCACATGGCTGAGGGGCAGCCGTTCATGGAGGCTGCAAGCAGCAAGAGCAAATGGCAAAAGAGAGGCAAGAAAGAGAGAAAACACACCTTCTTCTCTCCCTTATATAGTATGCAGGATCCACCCCTGGATGAGTGCAGCACTCACACTGCTAATCCCAGTGCTAATTCCAGTGCTAGACAAAGAATGAATCACAAATGATAGGTTCAGCACCCTCCATGACTGCATGAGGCTTGGGGGGACCACCTAGACACAAACCATAACAAGCATATTTGAAAAGTATGATCAAATATGACTCTTAATAATCTTAAAATTGGAGCTGGGGATTTAACTCAGTGGCACAAACACCTGCCTGGCAACACAAAGTCATGAGTTTGATTCCTGGTACAAAAAAAAATAATAATAATAATCTTAAAATTTATCATTTAAAGCTTCTTTTTCTTTTTTTCAGTTTTTATTGGTGCATATTTGCAGCACTTAATGATTGCATTCTCTTGGGGAGTTAATGTGTGTACACAATTCATCTTAATTCTTTTTTTCATCTCCTTCCTCTCCCTTCCCTTCCTCCCCCTCCTTTTGCTAACTTTTTATGCCTCAGTTTTTTCATCTGTTAAAAAGCTAAGAAGTGTTATGATGAAACAAAATTTCAAAAAGTAGTGAAGTGATGTATGGAAGATGGTCAATTAAATCTTCTAGGGATGCCTCCCCACACATACACACACACACACACACACACACACACACACACACACAAAAGACCAAACAAAGGAAACATGACTTTTCTACTAGAATGCTTGAGGCAGAGCACTATCACACGCAAGGACACGATAGAGATGTTACATAGCACAGAGGCTCACAATGGTCTTATCAAGAAGGGAACTGTATTGGTCACTTTCTTATCCCTGGGACACAATACTTAACACCCATGATTTTAAGGAGGTGACATTCATTTGATTCATGGTTTCTAGTTGGTTTAGTCCAAAGTTGACTGGCTGCAACGCAGAAATAGCAGGGTGAAAGGGCCTGGCAGGAGACAGCCTCTCGTGGTCTGGCAGCCAGGTGAAAGGGAGAGAAGGGAGGTTCAGGAATAAGATACATCCCTCCAGGTCATGTCCCAGTGGCCCACCTTCTCCAAACCACAACCTCTGAACATAAGACTTTGGGGGACATTTTAGATCTAAATCATAACATTCTTTGGCTAGACCCCAAAAGGCTCATGCCCATCTAATTATAAAAATTCATTTATTTCATCTCTAACAATCACTAGAATCTGAAAAGTTCTAACATTGTTGAAAAGTTCAAGTCCATAGTCTCCCAGACTCAAGGTAAATGCTTAGCTATGAGCCCATGTAAAAGCCAAAAAGAAAATAAAATACTTCCAACACTCAATGGTGCAGGGTAGACATTCACTGTCCAACAAGGAGGATAGAGAGGAATGAGACCAGAGCAAAACCAAAATTCAGCAGGACAAACTTTAAATCCTGTATCTCTGTGTGTAGCACCCAGGACAGGTTGTGGTAAGATGTGAGCTCAACTTGAGCAGCCACATTCCTGTGACTTTGCCAGTTTCCATCCATATGAATTCTCTTTAGGTGGATTCCATTTGCTGCCAATGACTTTCCTCAGTAGATTTTACACATTCCTGGCACCTCTAAATTCCTAGGTTCTCCACTGCACTTTTGGTTTCAGTCTCACAATATCATGCACTGCCTTCCCAAGGGTACATTCCTTGGCCTTCCAGGCTTCTGAAATCTAGGTGGAAGGCTTCATGACCCCACAACTCTTAAACTCTGCATGCCTGAAAACACAGCACTGTGAAGATGACAACCAGGTCTGCTGCCAGCTCTAAGAGTAACTTGGCATCCTTGGATCATGGCCACAGTAGTTTCTGAGTACCTCTATGGCTATACTCTGCAAAACACTTTCCTAGGTGACCCTGCATGAGCTGGGACCCTGGGTCTCTTCTCAGAGCAAAGGCTCACATTTTTCCACCTTTGGCCCTCTGATGGGAGGGTTTTGCTGATTCCTGAGATACTTTCTATTGTAATTCAAATATTGTAATCCCTTTTCCCATCCTCCTTGCAATCCAGGAAATTTATATTTGTAATTCCATTGACATGTTAATGAAATCTCAACGAGTTAATTCAATCTACCATCTCTAGTACAACCCACAGCAAGAATAAAGACACTAAGAAATATTTCTAATTACAGGCAGCCAAGGGGTCCTAAGTCTGGTCCAAGTGAGGATTCATGGAACAAAGGCCTTGATCCAGGGTCTTAACCAGAATATACTAGCTCATGAAGAGAGTGACAGTGAGAATGACAGGAATTACATGAGTCTGTGAGCTAGGCTTGATACCAGAAAACACCTCTGCAATATGCAGAGATAAGGGGATGCAGAAAGACCAATCTGCATAACTCAATTGGGGTAGTATTTAAATGTTTAGGAGGCTGCTATTTCAGTATCTGACATGTAAACTTTTGTACCCTGGGAAGTCATAGTCTGTCATCTTGAGGCTCGAACCCAGTTGACATTCCTGGAGCTATGTGGCTCTGCCATCCCACTGTGCTCAACAATTTATAGGGAGACAGCTGTGAGGAAATAGGAAACTGTCAGTTGGCTTCAAAGATTACACATCAGTACCTCAGCTAGCCTTCTTTACTTTGTTTAGAGCCAATTGAAGGGAGAAGGAAATAGCTTAGCCAGCTCAGTGATTATGGAGATAGGGCTTGGTTTAATTAATGCTGAAGCAATTGTTCTGCATTCAAGATGAGTCATGCAGTTTGTCTTCTACACTTTCAAGCCATTTTTTCTATTGTCCTGATGCAAAATACTTGACTTTTGTTAATGTTGTTTTCAACAACCTTACTTTCCATGGTCCCAATTTGACAAGTGCTTTCTTTCTGGCCAGCTGCAAGCTTTTCAAATCATTCCATATTTTTTCTCCTAATTTTTATTGTAGAGATGGCTACAAGTGGCCACCAGTAATATTCTTGCCACAATTTGAACATTGAACTATTTTGAAATTTCCTCAGCTAGATTTATTAGTCTACCATCTTTAAATTCAGCCTCACACAGAACATGACCAAAATGTAGACAAGTTCTTTACCAGAATATAATATGCCAACACTGTAACTAAACCTGAATGCTGAGATTTTAGTTTAGAAAAAACAACTCATACACCAACTCATGTGCTGATGTAGAGAGTTCTGTGTGCCCACTGTGGCACATGTGCCATAGATTTGCCACCACTGGCCTAGAGAAAGAGCCTTGCCAAGTTATGCCCCTCTAAGCTTCTGCTGTACAGCAAAATATTGAGAGTGAGCCCATCTAGGACCCGGTGAAAGTACTGAGTGGCTCCCCAAAGACACTCAACCCAGCCAGCTGGGGGGCCCCACCCACCATCTAACAACCCCAGGAGCCAGCTGGGCACCCAATGTAAGCAGGTTGATTCCTGAAACACTGTGGAGGCAATATTTCAGCCCTCAGACAATGACGAGCACTCTATTAGGACATACTGGCACAGTCTGGCCACTGTGAGATGCTCGGGCACTGTCCCTACCATCAGCATGATGCCAGAACCATCCCACTCACGCATGACACCCGGACACAATGCATGCCCTATCACTGCTGCCACACCAAATGCACTTTTGCTGTGCAGGCCCACTAGGGAATCCCTGTCCCATGTAATCTGTAGAAATTGAGTGCTCCACAACTGCAGCAGTCAGGAGCACTGCACCTACAGGTAAGTGTGAAATTGCCTCACATAGCATAGCTGTGTCCTGGTGGGTGCAACAACCCAGCCAACCTCTGATTCTGGCCTACTAAACCATCCACAGGCATCATGGCATCATAGGCATTGACTATCAGAGGAAGCCATATGGTCGTGATACTACTGCATCCACCTGGAAACAAAGCCAACGTAACCTACTGACCCAAAGCCCTTGGGCACATTTCAGGAGGAAATCTTTTGTTACAAAAGCCACCTTAAAAAATCAGAAAGGCAACTGATCCACCAAGTTCACAAATAACAATATAGGGGCATAAACAGCAAGAAAAAACAAGGTAACATCTTGCTGCAAAAGGAACTCAGTCTAGAAACAGACCTCAAAGAAAAAAAGTTAATGCATTTTCTGAAAAAGAATTAAAATGAATGATTTAAGAAAATACAGTGACATGTAAGAGAATGCAGACAGAGAAGTCAACAAAATTTGGAAACAGTCTATGATCTGAATGAAAAATCAGTAAAGAGATAGTGATCACAAAGAAGAACCACACAGAAATGCTGAGCTAAGGAATCAGCAGGAGAAAAAAATACTGCTGAGAGACTCAGTAGCAGAGTAAACAAAGAAAGAATTTCCGAACTTTATCATAGCTTTCTTTAAATAACCAAGTTCAGGAAAATAAAAGGATGGGAAGAGAATGGAACAGGAAGAAGAAGGGAAAAAAAGGGGAAGAAAGTCTG
>RJWT010023604.1:0-16747 GCA_004365215.1 Cuniculus paca | reverse complement strand
CACTAACTCTGCCAACTTCAGGCCTAGTGCCAGACAAAGACAACACACACAGCGAAAGTTTAAACACTGCCCACGCCATATAAGGACTGATCCCTATCATATACCCCTTATAACAGTCATGGTGTTTCTATTTCTCTGATCAAATTTTACTTGCTACAATATTAACGTGAACCCATGCAACAACGTCAACACTGTACCTTAGACAAAATCTTGATGGACTAATATAAGAAAGTACAACTCGTAATAAATCAGGATATGTTAACATTATTTAGAATCATACCATTTCTAATGTTGGCCTATACAATACACATTACTATGGGAGGTGAAATTGAAAAGTCAAATAAATGATTTTACAAATCTATAATGAAAGAAACTATAGGACTTATTACTACTACTACATCTCAAGAGTTTATCGAGTAGTGTCACATTCTGTGTCCCTAAGCCTATAGCAGATACATGGGAGATCTCATTCATTACAAATATACTTTTCTATCAAATTAACAATGAATACTATTTTCCCCCATGGGAAGCAAGCAAGTACAAAGCAACAAACCAAAGGGAATTTTAAAGAACCATTTCAAGTATAGTTCAGCAAGTGGGTAGAACAATAAAAGAGGGAACCATTAATTTCTTAAGATACATCTATTTAATCACTGAGTTATTTCTAAATCGAATCTCACTGGTAAAGCTTAAAGCCTTCTTTAGTAAAATAACATATATATAAAAAATTTTAAATTTTTAAAAAGTAAAATAACATATCCAATTTTTAAAATGACCATACTAAATAGTCTGTGTTCAGTAACAGCCCTTAAAATCTCATTTTTGTCATGATGTAAAGATATATGTAGCTTACATTTAATATAATTTAAATTGTTACCATTTATTACTAACCTTCAGCCTGTGCCAAAAATGAGTCACTAAATAAAGCTAAAATCTTATGTCATTATGTATTCATGCTGATATTTCAATAAATAGAAAAGTTATGTGTGTTGTTCATGATGGGTCCCACATTTTAAAAGTAATATTTTCTTATGTTAAGTCTGAAAAGAACCCTACCTTGTTATCCTACTGGTAGAGGTAGTATATAGCAATGGTCATCATCATTATACCATACCGAAGTCTGAAAATTCATCATAGAATTAGTTCCTTACCCTGTTATCCACCTGGTAACCTAAGAGGTAGCAAGATCTTGTTTTATAAGTATGTTACAATCTTATGAAGCTCACAGAAACAGACAAACAGAAATACACCAAAATACTAAGGAGTGTTTGCATGGAAAGGTAAAATAATGCATGTTTTTCTTTCATACTTAAAGACTTCAAATAACTCTGCTTCCAGGAATTTACCTTAAGGAAATACATGGTATGATTGAAAAATACAATCAATGTTTAAATTTTTAAAAATTTATTACAGTAAAACACACACCACCATTGATCCTTCTCAAAATACTGCCTGTCTTTGAACACACCTAGCCCACCATTCTTGGCAGTTTGTGAAGCAGTTCTGGAAGCTTCTAAGTGCCTGTCTTTAGTTGCACTATTGGGCTGCCTTTATAACCTGAATCATTTCAAGATACTTATTTTTTCATGGTCTTTTGGGGGAAACAGCCAGAAGTCATAGTGTCAGATCTGGTGAAGAAAGCAGATGAAGACACACCATACTGTTTTTACGAGCCCATTTTTCTAATGGGTGATACTCAGCAGCAGCGTCTGCCATATTTTTTTTATCACACCTTATAAAGACACTCAGGAAAAAAGACTTCCAGAACTCCTTCAAGAACTGATAAGAATGATAGGACACAAATGTTCAAAGAGAGGGGGAGTACTTTGAGGGAGATTAATTGAAATGCATTTTTTACTATAGTAACTTTTATTTAAACTTTCACCATATATTTTGATTACCCCCTTGTACTCGGAGAAGCACACAAAGATTTAGATTTGAATATGTTCAATAAGGCATTTTTTACATCTTAAAAATGGAGACAGGCTAAAAGGTTAAGTAAATAAGTAATGTCATTTCAAAATAGCAAAACAGTACACAGGTTAAAAATAGAATAAACTAGTAACATAGAATTTATTTAACAATATACCTCTGTTCAAATAGTATGTATAATTTTTTTAAATTTGTTGAAAAATAATATAACTAAAGCTAACAGCATTAATTTGAGTAGCAGTACAAGTGACTTATATTTTTCATACTTTAGATTCCTAGAAGTCTATCAAAAGCATATTCCTGGGAGCCCTGTGCATTGCTAATTATACAGCCACGCTATGACAACATGGCAGTTCCTCAAAAGGTAACACAGAAGTACCATCTGATTCGGCAAACCTAATTCTAGTTATACACCCAAAAGAACTGAAAGGATGGACTCAAATTGATATTTTTACACCAATGTTCATAGCAGCATTATTCATAATAGCCAAAAGGTGAAAAAAAAATCCAATGTTCAACAGAAGAATGGATACACAAAATGTATATACAACATACAATGGAATATTATTAACTTTCAAAAGGAATGCAATTTTCACACATTTTACAAAGTGGATAAATCTTGAAGACACTGTGCTACATGAAGAAGGCCAGACACAAAAGGTCAAATCATGTATACAAGGTACCCAAAACAGTCAAATACATAAAAGCCAAAAAGAATAGTTAACTTTTAGAGGTTGAGGAACAGGAAGTAATGAAGAATTTTAATAGAAGGGGCCAGGGATTTAGCTCAGGGGCATAAGTGCCTGCCTGGCAAGCACAAGGTCGTGAGTTTGATCCCTGGCACCAAAAAAATAAATAAAAAAATAAAAAGACTTAATAAATACAGAATTTCAGTATAGGACAATGAAAAAGTTCTAGAGATGGATAGAGGTTATGGCTGCACAGTGTGAATGTCCTTAATGTCAATGAATTTTTCACTTAATAAAAACTAAATGGTTAATTTTGTTGTGTATATTCTATTATAATAAAATCCTGGAATCTGAGCAACTACTTTGAAGATAGCAATACGCAATATATTAAACTTGTTAATTTCCTATTGTTTTGAAATTCTGTATCATTATTTTCCTCTTTAAAATAAAAAATCTGGAAAAATCATTTCTATAATCAGAACTTTTTAAAAAATGTAATCGAAGAACATATAATTCAAAATAAGATAGAGTGAACTGCAAAGAGTAATCATTTCCACTAACCTGAAATGGACGCCATTTCTAAAACTGAACTGGAGATCCAAATTTCTTTCTAAAAGTGAAAGAACAAACATGGTAACAAGTTTTTATTTGGGCTAGTGACAAAGATCAGGAGGAAAGTGTCTAATTAACATGCATGGAGTTATGGGTTTGATCCAAAAACAACAACCAAAGAGGGCTACCAACAATGCTCAGTCAATGATAATCTGTCACTAAGCAGAAAAAAAGTTAGTAAATTGTATATTGCCATGAGCTTTTTAAAAGGTTATTCTACCCAAATGGAAAACTTTCTGGATTTTGGCAAGACGATCAACATTATCTAAAACCAAGAGCTCTCTGAAAGCAGCTTCATCACCATCCTGCCCTTACTCAAACTACTTCCTAGACAGAATGATGCCCCTCCAACATAGAATTGTGAAGCCACCATGGGGCTGGAATGATTGGCTGAGTCTTTCTTGTCTTCCTAAATCGTAACAGAATGGCCACATTGCAGACATCCTAGAACTGCAATATTCCTTCTATAAATTGTAATGTCCTCCAGCAGGGCAAGTATTCACCTTTGTAATCACTTAGCTGAGTGAAATGCCTTGCATCTAGTGTAGGCTCACTGAAGCAGGGGCTATCTCCACCTTTACGAAAAAGTATGCTCCATATCCAATTTTCTCTGTTGTTTTAAATGACTCGCTAGCTGTTAAAACACTGCTTCTTCCCCAAATTACATAATTTAATAGCATACGATATCTCAAAGTATACTCCAAAACTAATAAGCTAGATTAGGTCTATAAATTTAAAAAAATCTGAGTAAGATACCCATAAAGTGGAAAAACAAAAAGTGTGGAGTGACAGCTGCCATCAATATTGAAGGAAATGTACCGTGGTACAACAGGCTAAACCAGACCCACACCTCTCGAATCCTCACACCCTGCATTTAGAGCCAACAAGAACTTAATAATACCCATCCTCTTACGCTACAGGGAAGAAGAGGATGGAAGAAGCACCCCGAATGGTATTTCCCAATTATCTATGCCTGTTAATAAACAGACTTTGATCGCCAGGCCTCATGAGTTGAAAAGTTGGGAGAAAATAAAAAAGACAGCGATCGACAAGCCAAAGTCCCCCGAAAGGCCCGAGTTCCATCAGGTCTGAGCAATGACCAAAGCGCAGGCTTCTCCCCGCCCGAGAACTGCGGGAAGGAAGTGCTCCGAAATGCACTGGGCTCGCCCTCTGGCAGGACAGAAAAGATCAAAGGAGCGCCATGCAATTGACTCCTCAAAGCTGTACCAGGAGTTACCCCACAGTCTCTACCCACGGGGTGAAAGGAGTCGCCTCTGACGCCCGGATCTCCCACCCCGGGGCGCTGGAGCCTCTGGACCGCTACGCACCTAATTCAGCCGCTCTCCAATAAAACCTTCCCGCCACCCAGCCCACAGCATCCACCCTTCCGGGTCCGTCCGCTCAGCTAATCGCAAACGACTACCTTCTCTCATTGGCCAGAGGGTGTGGCCAGCAGGCGCGTCACCGAACAAGATCATATGTTATTGGTTGATAGAAAGTGCAAGCTTAGCCAATAGGAAGCTGGCTTGGATCGGGGGTGGGGGCAACTGCGTGTTTCCGGAAGACGTGGCGGCTCTCTCTTGGGCTGCTTCCCGGCTTCTTTTCTCTCGACTCAGCTTCCCACCCTGGGCGTTCGGAGGTGCTGCGGCCGCTGGCCTCACCGCTGCAACCATGATCTCCTTAACGGATACCCAGAGTAAGCACTCCGCCCGGTCTTCCCCGCCTAGAGCACCGCGCACCCCGCGCCTGGGCTGGCTCTCCCGCGGGTCCCTCCGCCCGGGTCAATGAATGAACCTCCGCGCCGGGGGAGGCGGCCTGCGAGACCGAGCAGAGGCTGCCGGGAGCGGAGAGCAGCCGGGGGGACCGGGCTGGACTCGCAGTGGCCGACGTCGCCCGGCGGGAGTCTGGGGCTGGGTGGGAGCCCGAGCTGGGGAGCGAGAGTTTCAGTCGGGCATCTGGGTCGCGACGCTAATGTTTGACTTTTGCCACGCCTGGAGGCAACTTTCCAAAAATTCTTTGCGATGACTTCACTTTACTACCCGCCGAAAGTGCCAACAGTAGTAAAAAGCCACTTTCTTTGTTAGAGGATTTCTTTCCTTAGTATTGTAGGTTGCGCTTTGTATTATTATTATTATTAATATTATTATTTTAGCGTCTCTTTCTGCCTGCCACAGAGCTTTCCAGGCCTTTCTCATGTCTAACGTTAGCATTACGATCGCTTGCCTTTTCTTTCAGTATAACTTACCCACTTTTCAACCGCTAAGTCTTTTGTGTATTTATGTATCTGCCCGAACTCGGTGCAACCTTGTGTTTTGATAGTCGTGATAGTTTTTGTCTCACTTTGTCTGCTGTACCTTTCATGTCTTACTCCAGTGAACTAATCCAGGTTTTCAAAATTTTATGCATTAAACAGTTCATTGAAATGAAAATAGAACTTCATTTAAAATACTTTGTTTTAAAGTGGAACATAAGGTTTAGATTCAAATCATAGGGGATTTGAACTCAAGCTTCTGAAGTCTCCCATTCATACTGCCGCCCTAATCAGTCTCTCTCCTTTCCTGAGGTTGAACTGGTTCTGGATCTTGGGACTAGCAACTCCGGCCCAGAAAGATTGTCCCTTTTTGTACATTTTCTTTTGTTGGTCTCACTCCATTAAGATCAAGAAAAATATATACAAGTATAGTCTTCTTTTCCTTTTTTCTAATCTGCAATTACTAGCAATTGTATGAAGGTAATTTCTTAAATGAGTCTCAAAAGGTAAAATAACCCATTTTTGTAAATTAAATAAGGCATGAAAGAAATTCGATTGCATGCTCATTAAAAAACAAAATAAAAACAACTGGGGCATAGTAACACATTCCTGAACGCTGGCACTCCAGGAGGCTGAAGCAGAAGGACTGCAAGTTTGAGCACAGCCGGGCAATTTAGTGAGACCCTATCTAAAAACAAACAAACAAGAACTGGAGATGTAGCTCATTGCTAAGACCGAGTTCAATCTCCAGGACTGCAGGTTGGGGAGAAAGGAGAGAGAGAAAGAGAGACAGACAGAGAACAAGAACATAGTACTGGCCCAAAAACTAGTATGTAAGAAGTCTTGATATAAACTTTGAGGTCTTAGAATGACCTGAGTCTATAATAGTATATGTGACTAGAGATTCTTTTTTATTGAAGACTTAGGGATGAATGCCTCATTTATCGCCTTCCAGAAACCAAAACAAGGGAGTACGGTTGGACTATGGGCAGAATAGGAAGTCTTCTTGCTTTATCAAATTTGTGAAGAAGATGAAATTTTACTATTTGCTATTCATTTATTAAATGTTTTAGTTGAGACAGTGGATTGAAACATATAATGATTAGTCAGCCAAAAGATTTTGAATTTTGCATTGTGTTTATGTCTGTGTTTAATTGCAAGGGACTAGCCATCTTTCAAGTGATTTGCCAAGATTATTCTGGGATTTCAGTTCTAGAAGAGAGTGACCAAGCACCAGTCAAGATAGAATAAATGGTAGTTCCTGATTCTTTTAAGGGATTCTATAATTGGACTCGGGTTCCCCACTCCACAAAAGAAAAGAAATAAAAAGAAAAACCAAGATTTATATAAGAGAATGGGATGGGGGATGTTCCCATTTGCATCTGAGTTGTCACTTTAAGTCGTCACTTCATTTTGTCACACAGGATAAAAATCTACCATAATATTCAGTTCAGTTATTCAGTACCATTGATGCCCAGTTACTACAGAACAGTTCAGACAAGAATCCATACCACATAAATTTCTTTTACTGAGTGTGACGCTGGTCAGAAAGAGGCATCTCTGCTAAGGCCTTCGACAATCAGAAAGCTTATAAATGAATAAAGGTAGGGAAGAAGGAAACTCTGGAGATAAGAGAAGGGCATAATGAGGCTAGTTTGAATCTTGACTCATTTAGATCAGTAGGTAGTTGACATCAAGCCAGTGCCAATTTTGGCAAAGGTGTTACAGGAAGCTAGCTCTCCCCTTCTCACTTACACTGGATAGAGTAGTGGAATATTTTGGTTTCCATGTTGTCATTGTAGGATCATTTACTGTTGAGTGAGAAGAGTGGGTCTGACTTCTAGCCTGACTCCACATCACCACCACCCACACACACATCTCTGCTGATTGTATGATCAAGGACAAGTTATGTCATCTCCCTGGTCCTTGGTTGCCCATATGACACATGGAGTCATTACTATTTTTTAATTTCACAGATTGGTTAAAGAAATTACAAGATACTGGTATAAACACTTGATCGACAGACCATGCTCAGACATTGTCCTTTGTCAGTGCAGTCCATTTTTAATAGTTCTGGCACCTACTTAGTTATTTAGATGATATACTAATTTTAAATTTGAGTCACCTAAATAAATGTGCTTTCCCCAGAAGTTTGCTATACTCCAATGCCCTTGAGGTACACCACCAAACATAATTAACCTGAAAAAAGTCTTGTGGTAGAAGTATTTTGTAATGGTTAAGCACATGAACTTTGAGTGGAAGTAGACCTGGTTCAGATACTTAACCTGAAGTGTAGCTTTGGGTGTCGTAAGTCAATTATCTAAATTTCAGTTTCTTCCATCAATAAACTGATGTGATTGTGCCTACATTCTAATAATGTTAGGAGAATTAAATTATATAAACTTTGTGAAACACCTCATAACGCCTAATTCATGGTATATTCTCAGTGCCTGGTAGGTGTGCTTCCAAATAATTTCCTTTCTAATGATCAAGCATCTCAAAATGTTTGTGTAATCACTAAGATTATTTGTGAATTTTTTTTAATTTGTGAAAAAATAGAGATTATTCTTGTTCAAATAACTCATGTAATGATTAAATTCTAACTACTATATATTTAATAGACTTTTACTTGCTCTCATATCTGTTATTTTCCTCTAGGAAATTGATCTGATGTCTAAATCATTATTTTATAAATAATGAACTTATTTATAAAATAATAAATTCATTAAGGTTTTTAAGTGCAAACATATTAGCTCAAATTTTCATTGGAATTTGTGTCTGCGAAATACTTTTAATCTGATATATTTACAGACAGGTACCTCAGTTCGTTTAGACAACTTTAGGAGCAAAGCATTCCTACCTCTCCCATCTCCTCAATCTCCTGATGGTTACTATCATAACAAAGATAGTAACCATGGAAGATAGAAACCATCAGGAGATTGAGGAGATGGGAAGGTAGGAAAAGGTAAAGTTGATACAAATTTTCAAATCACCAGAACATTTCTATATGGCTTAAGTTTTTTGTTTTTTTTGTTTTTTGTTCCTATGAATCAAACTCACAACCTTGCGCTTACCAGGCAAGTACTTGTGTCACTGAAGCTAAACCCCCGGCCCAGTTTTCTGTTTTTAAGTAGCTGTGATTTTAGCTTTCTGGAGCTGAGGCAAAAAAAAAAAAAAAAGTTAAAGTGATCATTAGAAATCACTAATAGTGTATTTAATATTGTTTTCAAAATTATGGTTGCATCTTCTCAATCATCATCTGTATGCAGATAGTGCTTCTAGATACAATCAGGATTGGTAGCTGGCCTCTAAAAACGAAACCAGAACGTTCAGGGAGGTAGCTTAGTGGACTGTGCTTTGTAGCATTAAAAAAATTCACCACCTGAGAAGATTAAGACTTTTTTACTTAAAAAGATTTAAGACCTAGAGAGTGTAAAGGCAATAAAACTATCCACTTATATGCAGGTAAACTGACTTCAAAACTTGTGCTTTATCTACAACTGTGTTTTCAGTACCTTGAACAGTTCCTGACCTCTAGTAGTTGATCAAGGATTCTTGTTTAGGTAAAAAAGAAAAAACTCTAGAATACTAATATTAGGTAAAATGGTATTCTTTGGAGCAGTGATTTTTAGGACTCTAGACTTAAATATGGGGACAGATTCATAGTTTAGATAAATTTACAGATGGTAAATTTGTAATAAGCCGTCAAGAAGTTAAAAGTGAACCAACTCAGTGCCGCACACCTTGTTCTTGTAAAGCTAGCTCTGGGCTAGCCTGGGCAAGTAAGACCCTGTCTTAAAAAGTTAACAGTGATACTTAAACTTCTAAAAATTAACTTTTAAAATAGTGCCGGGGATTTAGCTCAGCAGCGCAAGCACCTGCCCAGCAAGCACAAGGTCGTGAGTTTGATCCCTGGCACCAAAAACAAACAAAAAATAATAATAACTACTGTAATTCTCAAAGTATTTCTTGATGCTTCTGTGACAAGCAGTGTACAGTTGAATGAAGTAAATTGTAGTGACCCATCATAACATTTCTAAGTAAGTTAGAGAATTGATTTTTAAGAAGGATAAGGAGCCAGGCGTGGTGGCACATGCCTGTCATCCCAGCACTCAGGAGGCTGAGGCAGGAGGATTGTTGCAAGTTCAAGACCAGCTTAGGCTACAAAGTGAGCTCAGGGCCAGCCTGAATTGCATAGCAAGACTGTCTCAGAAAGACCAAAATAAATAAATAAATAAATAAATAAATAAATAAATAAGGAAACACTACAGATATTGTGCATGCACATAGTCATAGAATGTGAAAGGAGATAAATGACCCTATACAGTATATTTATGTCTAAAGCCAGAGTTTCTTAGGAGGAAAAAAAAATACAGCCAAATGTTTAAAATCCTCATTTATCTTCTCTAGTCCGGTATGTCTATAAGAAATATTGTTTCCTATATAAAGGTGAGGAATTTCTCTTCATATTTTTAAATTCTGAGGTAATTTGCTGATGTTAATTTGCTGTAGATCTTTATGAATGTCATAGTGCTAACCAGCAGTGTTGGGGACATACTTCCTTATATTCGCCAAAAGAAAAACTGAAAACTTGTTAGGTAATTTACAGGTGTTAATGTGTCTGTAACTTTTCTCTGCCTTTAACTATATAACTTATATTGCAGAAATCGGAATGGGATTAACAGGATTTGGAGTGTTTTTCCTGTTCTTTGGAATGATTCTCTTTTTTGACAAAGCACTACTGGCTATTGGAAATGTGAGTTTTGAATGTATATTGTCACTAAATTCGTGAGGAAGTTTTCACTACAAATGAGTTATTACCTTTTGTCAAATTTGGGAGAAATAGTTCACTGTTATTCGTATGTAATTACTGTTACATTTTTCTATTTCCATCAAGTAAAATCTACAGAAAATTTAAATAAAAGAGAACAATGAAATTTTCTAATTCTATAAGCACCCTGTTAAATGTTTGTTATGTGATTTATAATGCATTAAATGAAGCCTACCTCTAAATACCAATTTAAAATCTATGACTTGACAGTTCTGTGTTTGGTAAATTTTTTAAAATGTTAGAAGGAAGGCTTCACGTTTGATTGATAATGCATAAAATAAGCAACTTTGAATAATCTTAAACGTTTTAAAAACCGTATCTCTATGTTGTTGGCTGACTTGCTTAGAAAGAGTGGATGCTCTGTATTTGGAGTGTGTAGTGCACTTTCCAGGTGTGGAGGTTGTGCAAGAGATCCAGAAGTCAGTGGTAACTTCTGAGAAGGTGGCCAAGTCACTGAATAGGGCGTGAGCATCTTTTGAAGCATGGATACTATTCAGGCTTTTAGTTGGAAATATGAAAAAAAAATAGAGAATAGCAAAGTTATTCAAACTACGTGTTTTAATAAATGGTAACATAAGCAGTTTAACCAGTGGGCTCAACATATATCTGAAATACTTTTCAAGTTAATGAGGGAGGGAAAAATTCACAAATAAACAGAGGAAAAGGCAAGGTTTCAATAAATGGCGATTTCTTGACCAAGAAAATATATAAAGTGTACATAACTTTTTAATATCTGGTTGTATTTTTATTTTTGCTGCCACCAGATATTCTGGCATTAATAAACAGAGAATCTTCTGGCCTCGCAGCCTTGCTTCTGCTGTCAGTTTACCTTTACCAGTGTTTCTCGCACGTGTAGATACCCCTATCGCCCATCATAGATATTTCAGACCCAGGAGACCTTTGGGTGACATATTTACGGGCAGCTTCCCTGTCCGTCCCTTGCCAGCTCACCTGCCTGACTAAGCCACCCCCATCCAACAAAAGCTGGAGAAACTACTGCAAATGTAGATGCCTAAACATAACATCCCATCTTTGTTTCTTTTTCTCCATTTCATCAAGATAGAAAAATGGAAGGAGTAGAATACAACTACAGCTTTAATATGCCTAACCCACTCTTTGGTTCTGTTTCTTGCTAGTGCACTGAAGCTCTCTCTGACCAGTTGCCCACGTTAAAAAGCCAAGCAAATGCGCTTCTTTTTATTATATTTAGCTTTGACCTTTATAAATTTATGCAGTGTGTTTAACTACTTTTTCTATGTTGCATTTTCTTTGTCTCTTAGGTTTTATTTGTAGCTGGCTTGGCTTTTGTAATTGGTTTAGAAAGAACATTCAGATTCTTCTTCCAAAAACATAAAATGAAAGCTACAGGATTTTTCCTGGGTGGTGTATTTGTAGTCCTTATTGGTTGGCCTTTAATAGGCATGATCTTCGAAATTTATGGATTCTTTCTCTTGTTCAGGTGAGACAATCATTTATTTTCTCTTGTAATAAACTAAGTATTACAAAAAGCACAGATATTTATATCAGTGTAAGATAACTTCCTTATTTTTTGTTTAACTTGAATCTTACAGTTTTAGATCAGTCAGCTATAAAAATGTTTATCAAATGTAAATGATTAAATAAGAGTAAACTATCTTGTAAAGTATTTTCAGTGCAATAAAAATCATTTTATTGTCATTGTAAAACACTTAAATATTTTAATGAACTAAACAGAGATAGATAGATAAATAGATAGATAGATAGATAGATACCATAGATAGATCCAAAATTTTAGTATGTGAAACATAATACTTCATAATTCAAATGGCAGGTCGTTTGATGGCAGTTTGTTTAACACATGCATAGAAAATTCTGTACCAAATATACTGTGGGAGATTTGAGTCAATATTTTGAAATGCCAGACAGTAGTACATAAATATTGTGCATGTGAAGAAATGCCTGTAAATACAGTTGGTCTTCATTATTCAAGAAATCTATAGCCTTTGCCTTCTTCTGCTAGGTACTGTGTTACATACAATAACCATAAAAAGTAATTAATGCTAAATCTGTTTTAGGGAATTTCTCATTTCTAATGTGGAAAATAGACTGTAAAGATACGAGTAGGATATAGTCATAATGTTATAAGTGTTTGCGTAGAATATTATAATAGCATAATTCAGGAAGGAATTAACAAAATCAGGAGGAGGTGAGAAATGTTAACTGATAAACTAGACTTTAAAGAATAAGGAAAAAGAATCCATCCCATAAAAGAAAAAAGAAAGGACATCTGACTGACAGAAAAGAACAGAGAGGACCTGGAAAATACACAGCTTTACCAAAAAGAATGACCGGTCCAGCAGGACAGGAACATGGGGTGAATGAAAGGAAACAATTGGCAGTGAGACTAAAATGGAAGTCTGGACTGAGGTTATAGACTTAGTTTGAATGACTTGTTACTTTATTTTCTTACCAAATCTGAGCAGTGTGGAGAATGGGTGGGGAACACAAAGATTTTTAAGTTAGAAGTGATATGGCCAGGTCAGTGTTGTAAAAAGATTGTTCTGACTTCAGGATAAAGTATGTATTGAAAAACGAAAAACTAAACCAGGCATGGTGGTGCAGTCCTGTAATCCCAGCACTTGGGAGGCTGAGGCAGTGGATTGCTATGACTTCGAGGCCAGCCTGGACTACATAGTGAGACCCTGTCTCAAAAAAAGAAAAAAAAGACAAAGAAGTAAAGGCAGGGAACCCAGCTCGGAGGCTCTTGCTGTAGTGCAGAATACAGAATAGTGAGATTGGAAGTCTTCAGCAGTTGAACTGAGATGATGTGAGCGTACAACACAGCTACCTCGCACTACATTCTACTCACATTTTGCCAGTAATTTAGGGTTCTATGTTTGAAGTCCCTAAAACATTCACAGCTGCAGTAAGGTCCTTTCTTTTTACTTGGTTAGTGATGGATCGTGGTAATAGAAAATGCTGTTTTTTAAAAAAAAGCTTTTTTTCTCCTGTCTCCCAGGGGTTTCTTTCCCGTGGTTGTTGGCTTTATTAGAAGAGTGCCAGTCCTTGGATCCCTCTTAAATTTACCTGGAATTAGATCAGTAAGTAATCATGTATTTAGCAATGTATTTTTAACTCACCAAAATGAGTACATTTTGATGCTTTTTTACTTCTAGAAATATGAGTAATTGATCCATGATTAAATGACGAGTTGTTCATTATGATATAAATGATCACATCACATAATTTCTACCAAAAATGCCAGAAAATAATCATTGCTAAACCTATAAAGCCTAAAATTTTGTTTTAGCATTTCCATTTTTAATATTGTTCCTTTATTTTTTAGATTTTTTTAAAGTTTATTGGGACAGTTTAGTTATACATAATGACCACATTCATCATAGGGAATTCGCATGTGTACATGATGTATGTTGATTCTTTTATTCCCCGTTCCCTTATCCTCCCTTTAACCCTTCTTTTGTTTACAAAAGTTTTGTTTCTATTTTTTCCTTTTTTTCTCATTTTTTCCCTTCCTTCCTCCACCCCCAGTTCCCTTTCCCATTTGAACATTTTCTTCCCATTTCCCAAAATCTGTTACACATTTTGGTCCTTATTTACACTTTGGGTTTCTCACACCAGAGCAACAATGTGGTATTTAAATGTGTGTCTGATTTATTTCATTTAAAAGTATGGTCTCAAGGTGCATCCATTTTAGCTAGAAATATCTCGAGCTTGTCTTTTTATGCCAGCATAGTACTCCATTGTATTTTAAAAAAAAAATCTTCTTCATCCATTTATTGGTTACTGGACATTTGAGCTGTTTCCAAGATTTAGTTATTATAAACTGCCACTATAAACGTGGGTGTACATGTATCACTGTGGTATGATGCTTTTAATTCTTTTGGGAAGATACCAAGAAAGGGAATAGCTGGGTCCAGTGGAACCTCTAGTTTTAGTTTTCTGAGGATCTGTACACTGATTTCCGCCAGTCTACACGCCTACCAACAGAGGAGAAGGGTTCGTTTTTCCCCACAACCCCTCCAGCATTTGTTATTGGTTGATTTCTTGATGATATAGCCTTTCTTTCTGGTGTGTGATGGAATCTCAGCATTGTTTTAATTTGCATCTCTCAAATGGCCAGTGATGTTGAACATTTTTTCACCATTTCTACTTTGTGAGAGAAGTGTCTTTTCATTTCAGGTGCCTATTTTTGGATTGAGTCTTTAAATTTGAGGAATCTGATTTTTTTTTTAATTCTTTAAAAATCAGTAGCAAGCCGGGCATGCTGGCTCACACCTGTAATCCCAGCACTCGGGAGGCTGAGACAGGTGGATCATTGTGAGTTCGAGACCAGCCTGGGCTACAAAGTGAGCTCAAGGCCAGCCTGAACGGCATAGTGAGACCCTGTCTCAAAAACAGGGCTGGGGATCTAGCTCAGCGGTCTAAGCGCCTGCCCGGCAAGCACAAGGTCATGAGTTCAATCCCTGGTGCTGCAAAAAAAAAAAAAAAAAAATCAATAGGCATTCCTGTACACAAATAATAAACTCATCAAGAGATAAATGAGGAAAGCAGCACCTTGTTTACCACAGAAGACTTACCTGTGTCACAACAGCTTCAGGAACCTACCTCCTTAAATTTTAGCACAAAACGAGATCCTTAAATTCAAAAAGAGTCTAGGTAATCTGTAATTCAGCAGAGCTGAAGTGAATCTTTTTGACTGTAGATCTGACCTGGGTCAGAAGTATCACTGGAGTATATACTTCTTTGGATCAGTTTCATAGTTTGAAGTCTATCCTGAAAAATCAGGGTAAAGGAACTTTAAAGACATGTTAAAAAGACCTCAGGTTCTAGTTAGGTCCAAGGAGTTCCTCTGCTGCCTAAAGTTATTTTCAGATTTTTTTAGATGTTTCTAGAAAGAAAATCCATAGCAATCGTTGGATTCTCAAAGAGGTAAAGGATGGCTTATCCAGAGGGAAATAAGTACCAGTATAAGCCTAATTCCATTTCCATCCACAGGTTAACTTTAAGAGCTAAGACATCTGAAATATTTGAAGCTATCTTGGAGAGAATATTTTACTTTTTCTTCACCGAAATTTGCCTTGAAATTCTAATGAGTCTATGAATTCTTTCAGGGCAACTTTTAGTGTAGCATTTATCTATTTGTGATAATATGAAGTAACTAACCATTAAGCCTAATTATTAATTGGGCTTATAGGGTATATCCTGATTGCATTTGCCATCTATCTCATATAATCTCATAAAATAGTAAATGTTTGTATTTAGAATAACTTGAATTTAGTGAAACTTCTAAAGATTTGTAATTATTGTTTGTGTCCTTAATTGAAGAATTTTGCAGGGTTTGCATAGATAGACACTCACTACAATACTTAATGTTGCCTGTCATTATTCCTTCATTATAATGATTAAGAATGTGAAGTGAAATAAAAGAAATGGTTAGATGATTGATAGAATTTGATGGTTTTATAACCATTTTGGTTATATAACTTTTAATATTCCCACTAATGATATTCTTTGTTTTAATCTTTACATCACCATCTGGAATGCTGAAGAAAGCCAAACTGCTTTTTATTTGGGGTGGAGTAACCAAAATAAATAATCATTTACATTAACATGTGTTAAAATTTATATTTAATGGTTATAAATTTATGTTTGCATCATTAAATCTGTTTTAATGCCATTGTCACTTTCAGTCTGAAGTCCAGAATACACATTTAAAGTATTTTTAGTTGACAGCTGTTGTTAATAATTGAACTTAATGGAGTTAAATCTGTTTGTTCAAAGACTACATAGGCCCAGGAGAGATCCACAGTAATGGTCAGTGGAAATATCTTATTGGGTTCATTAATGCATGAATGGCTGGCATTTCAAGTTTTATTTTTTGTTAAGCTAGCACTCTGTTGACTTCATTTTATACAATTTTTTCATTCATTGTGTTGCATTTTTCATGTTGCACCCTTAAATTCATATGTATAACATGTCATGCAAATACAACTTTTAGAAAAACAATTTATACATTTATGTGTCAGAAAGATGGTGGTGAGTAATACTGGATTAATCATTGTCAGTCATACCCTAAATTTCCACAAATCTTGTAAAGCTGGTTTTTTAAATCAGCATTGAAGTGTTGATGTGATACTTTATAATGCTGTAGGCTTTCTTTAATTTTCTGTTTTTCTTCTCCTTACAGTTTGTAGATAAAGTTGGAGAAAGCAACAATATGGTATAACAACAAATGAATTTGAAGACTCATTTAAAATATTGTATTATTTATAAAATCCTTTGAAGAATATTCAGCACAAACAAATTACACGAAATAGCTTGCAGTGTTCTTTACAGAAGTTTAAATGTGTAGCCTACAAAGTACCAACAGCAATTAGCAAAGAACCAGTGAAAACAGGCTTCTGATCAAGTGGTCTAAGAAGTCAGCAAGCA
>RJWT010023603.1:0-16756 GCA_004365215.1 Cuniculus paca | reverse complement strand
TGGACTTTTGTGGGTCTTCTATGTAGAGTATCATGTCATCTGCAAATAGTGATAACTTAACTTCTTCCTTTCCTATTCTTATTCCTTTTATTTCTGTATCTTGTCTAACTGCTCTGGCTAATGTTTCCAGCACTATATTGAATAGGAGCGGTGAAATCGGACATCCTTGTCTTGCTCCCGATTTTAGAGTGAAAGCTTTCAGTTTTTGACCATTTAATGTGATACTGGCTGTTGGTTTGTCATAGATGGCTTTTATCAGATTGAGGTAAAGGCCATCTATTCCAATTTTCTGTAGGGTTCTTATCATGAAAGCGTGTTGGACTTTATCAAAAGCTTTTCTATATCTATTGAGATGACCATGTGGTTCTTATCTTTGGCTCTATTGATATGGTGTATTACATTTATTGATTTGCGTATGTTGAACCATCCTTGCATTCCTGGGATGAATCCCACTTGGTCATGGTGTATAATCTTCTTGATGACTTGCTGGATTCTGTTTGCCAGTATTTTATTGAGGATTACTTCGTATTTCTAAGTGCATTCAGTCTACTATGGGATACGCCAAGGGTTTCCATTTAGGTAGAGACCACAGTTACGGTGAAGCTTTGAATCAAGGATTGTGGACTAACTTAAAAGTAACAGCTGCATACAAGGTATGTACTAAATGCACTCACAGCAAATTATGAAACTGAATTATAAAGTAGTTGCTATAAGTATGAAACACCTAACTCAAGCATGTTAACTACTACCTACCAAAAAGACAACCTTCATTTTGACTTAATCTTGTGGGCACAGAGAATAACACAATTTTATTATATGACTGGTCCTCAAGACTTGAATAAGTCACTTGAACCTGACTTTTCTTATTCTCCAGTAAGACTAAGTACACAGCTTTCTTGGCTGAACTTTGAGAAATAGAAAGTCAAATGATACTTCCTCTCAGGTGAAAGCAGCAATGAGAAGAAAAACAGCAGGTAAAGGCAACACTGTGCAGTACTCAAATGAGCAGGCAGATCCTACCAGGCACTACCTTCATGATCCACTGTTTGTTCCTGCATGTGTTTCTCAAGCATCTGATAGATGGAGAACCAGTGCTTGGTGGATTTTTCAGTGTGGTGTTTCATGGTATTGTCTAAACTCATGGACCAGCAGCTGAAATATGAAATAAGAAGCCACAGAGACACTTAGGTAAACCCATTTTAAACAGCTGAAATCACAGAAGCTGAAACTAAATGCTCACTAGTCTCATAAATACAGATGGAGAAATCACTCAGTTTGCTGCATCAAAACAAAAGGCATGTAAAGTCATTTTGATGTCTTGCTTTAAAATCTATGATTAATAGTCAAAGAATACATTCTCTAGCTGCTATACTGAACTCTGAAGAAACTCAAAATTATCAACAGGGCTAAGTTTAGGAGGTGGACAGAAAGTCACTTACTTTAGCTCCAGTTTACGCCAACGAATGATCATCTGACTGACCAAACTGAGATGTTTCTGCAGAGACAAAGCCCGACTTGCATTCTCCTCCCAATCCTAAAGAAACGAAGATAGAATTTACTATGGCCACATTAAACCCTTTAGTTACTTCCTTCCCTAATAACATCTTGAACTTTCTTTGAGAAGACTACTGGGCCCTTAAGCACTTTTACAAGTAACTGTGAGGAGCTTACAAGTATATCCGGTTTCAAATTCTTTCTGGTCACATGGCACAACTCTAGCAGGGCCAACATTATAGGCAGGTTTTACAAAAAAAAAAAGGAAAAATCACTGGGTTTATAAATTAGAGTTTGAATTCCTGCTGTTACAGATCTGACCTTGAACAAAGTCAGTGATAATTTTCTATCAAATGGGGAGGCAGCAGGAGCTGTATGGGAACAAAGGAAAATAACGTATGTAAGCACTCAAGAGTGATGGCCTGCTGGACATACTGGCACAGTAGATCCCTCAGTTCTGGTGGGTACCTCACCCAACTCTCAAAACTCAGTGAGGTAGTTCACGCCTACCATGGGGCGGTGTACACATGGAGTGATCTCACTTACCCCTTGCTAGAAAAACCAAGGATGTCACCCTTCTTCAACACAAACTAACTTTCTGTCCCACCAACAACAAAGCAGCCACAAAACAAATCTTTTGTCAAATTATTACAATCTTAAACAAGGAAAAAAAAAGAGAATCACCTCACCTGTGCTTTTGTCAGAAGGATCTCTAAGCCATTCAGGAATTTTGAGATGGGACTGGAAAGTGGGAAACTACGAATCCTGTCCATTACAACCAGTAGCTATAGAAAAAAATATTTGGGTATCTCAGCAGAAACATCAATGATGCAAAGTCACAGAATACCAAAGAGAATCCTAGCAACAAGTTTTACTTTGTTTGAAAACTGCCATGGCTATGGATCCAAGATAAACTTCATTAGCGGCATTACTCTGGAAATAAGACTGAGTCTAACACGATAATTACTCATTCTCTGTACTGAGTTACTAAAGACTTGGTTGAAGACCAGAGCAAAGTCTAAGTTGAAACTGCCAATCTTAAATAAGCAAGATCTACTTCTAGCACATAAGAAAATGCTTATGTGCAGACAGAAACAGTATGTGTCGAGCAACTCTAAATAAAATTTTGAACTACATCTCCAGTCCTGAACTGAAGTTCTTTAAAGCTCTGTTTATATACACAAATGTAGAAATGAATGCTCTTGGAGCTGACATGAGGTCACATCCTCAGTGATTAGATCCCAGTGGGCATTTCATTCCTTCATAAGTGGTTGCCCTACCTGTTCAAGAGCAGGGTGTTCTGGCCAATCCTGCAGCAACTGATGGACAGCCTCTGAGAAACCCTGAAGCACAGATTGACACTGTCGTGCTTCTGGCACATTGGGGTGCTGGTAGAAATCATAAGGCCCAGTAGGATTCACCATCAGGTCTGATGTTACTTCTCCAGAGAGAGTATTGTGAGAGAGGGTGCAGGCCAAAAGTTGGCTGCCCAAGAGTTGGTCATTCAGCTCAACTCCTGTGAAGTTAATAAGATCATGGTAAAGTCAGAGTGATATATCAACAAATTACAAAGATGTCAGAAACAACGAACTAACTGGAACTAATGAAGCAGATACTTGAATGCTACTCTCCCCTAAAGTAAAACTGGCCCACAAAGCTGTGATCCCCCCAATAGTACAGTAGCTACGATAAGCTCTCTCAAATTTCTGACATATATACCATATAGGTAGAAGTCAGATGTGCCCAGGTATAAACAAGAGAGGACAGAGTTTCAATTGATCCATTCAAATTCCCAGTTTGTATAGCTATTCTGGTTAAGTAGAAAGAAACTTTAAAGTTGTCCTCCTACTTGCATAAGATAATCACCAGGTCATACAGGAAACATCACACCAACTTGCTACCAATCAGATTGATTAATTTCCAAGTTCAGAGGTTGCTACCAAGAATACATGATTTTACTAGAAAAGCATCATGGCTATTAAAGAGGAAGTAGAAATAATATTAAGGGAAAAGACCAAGTAAACTAAGTCTATATCCTTTAACCTAAATGACTCTGATGATGAAAATCCATGTTATTGCACAATTTTAAACCACGTTTTAGAATTATCAATGATCTTAAACTAAGGAAACTATCAAAGAAATGAAAATGGAGAATTCATTATTTTAATTTTTCAGAAGTATTGGTTGCATCTATTTGTTTTGATTTTCCATGAGTACACCAAAATTAAATGCTATACCCATCAGGGGGAAGAAATGTGTCACAAGAGATGCCCCAGTCTGATAGCAAGACAGGAACAGGCTGAGGTAGTGCTTTGTTTCATGTGATGGCATAGTCTGCTGCTGATACCACAGGGACCGAGCAAAGTTGAGGCACAACTGCTGGTGTATTAGCATCACTGCTTGCATTGAACTTTGGGAAAGGAGAGCTGGGTCTGTGGTTGCTTCATCTTCTTGCCCATCTGAAGTTCTTCTTTTTTCTTCTAGTACTGGTTCTACCAAAATATCTGCAAAGTCCTATAAATAAAATTCAACTTTTAAAATTTAGAACCTAGTTGTAGGCACCCTAAAATGAAACATAGAAAAGAAGCATTAAACCATAAGAAAATGACATATGCATTGAGATATGTTAAAGACTACAGAGCCATTCAGAAGTAATGTATATGGCATTGGGGGAAGTAATTCCCAAGTAAATCCGGACAACACCACCCTACCTTTTCATGCAGTGGAAACTGTTTTCGGAATTCCCGTTCTTCCTCCTCCTCCTCACTCAACTCTGTCCTGGAGCTCCTGCTCTTGTATCTGTACAGGCTGCTTTCCTGCTCAACCTTCTCTTGGGCTACGCGTTCCTGTTCATCCCATTCATTGATCACCTCCTGGAAAGTCACACATGCAAAAAGTACTCACAGTGAACACAGGCAAGATTTGCACTTCATTCCTCAGGACAATGAAAGTACCATGAATCCAAAACAAGTAACTATTATCCAAAAACCTAATTACTATATAAGAGCAATTGGGCTTTGTTTTCCTTCCATGTCTCCAGCAACCAGTGTTTAAAAATTACCCCACCTTGTTAAACACTGGCTAGTGTGAAGTCAATGGGAACTTCCTGCCTAGAGCTAGTGGCACTTTATGCTAAGGATCAGGTTAGGATTAGCTGTATTGAGGATGCAAATGAGACTGCACTTTGCAGGTATCTCCAGGAGCTGGCCCAGAGGTCAGGAAACTTGTGGTGGGTAATTCAAAAGTATCACCAAGGCAAAAGTAGATTATAGTATATGTGCTGTCAGGCAAGCACTTATGCTGCTGAGCTATATCCCTGGCCCAGTATACGTCCTGCCGAAGTGAGCACTAGACTATGCTTTACCACAGACACATCTTGAATCCTCTATTATCTTTATAATACTTGGTCCCTAAATTGGCAAAAAGTATAATCTGAAGAAACCAGTAAGTGGTGCTGAGGGTTAAGAAAACGAGCATCTATCATCAAACAAAGTAGTATGCACTGAAAACCTGAGTGTGTTTCACCTTTGCCCCAGCAATTCTGACCTCCGGAGTTTGTACTCAAAAAATACCTGTAAGATTGTTTATTTTGCCATTGTGTTCTTTTCCAAAATACAAATAAAAATTATATATAAATGTAACTTTTTGATAGGAATTAATTAAATGAATTATGGCATACACACATGGTAGAAAATTAGGCACACTAAATACATAAAAAGTACATACAGTAGTGAGTGATAATCACTAAGTCCTGTTAAGTTTTATAAAACAGAATGGACTTTCTAGTGCTTTGATGCACATTCTATAAAGTTCTTCCATTTTAAGGACAAGCATCAAGGGTAAGCCAAGAACTGTAACCAGTATAACTGCTCTCTCAGATAAACACTGAGTAACTCTGCTAAGATTTATATTTGTAAGAACCTGCTGCTGCTAAAAAGAAAAAAAAAATCTGTAAACTCCTGGGACACAGTATCTAAAAAAAATTTATAGTGTTACAGCTATGCATCTACAGGAATATAGGTACTGTATGCACATGCACACACATGCAAGCTTAGAATGGGATATACTGGTATATTAATAGGGGTAAGTAATAGGATTATTTTTAAATTTTGCTTATAGTTATTCTGTTAATTGCCTACACTGACAACACATTTTTTGTTTAATAAAGAAAAACCAAGTTATTTTCTTAATATTGATAAAAGCAGATATAATTATATAGCAAAATCACTGTCAACAAAGTTGAAAGATAACCGGCTAAGTAGGAAAACATGTTTGCAGTGCAGCTCAAAAGTGTGACATTTAATGTGAGCGTCAACTTGACTAGCTTTAGCATCTGCCCTGGGGAAATGGTAAAGCACACTTCTGGGTGTATCTGAGTGGGTCATACAGGTGTGACTTTGAAATCTTATGTTCTTGCCCCTTCCTCTCTGGCACTGTTCCCCTGCTCTGCTTCTTCGGTGCCATTCTCTGGGCAATACTGCTCTAACCAAACTCTTCTGCCGTATTTCTGCCTTGCAGGCAGTCCACCATGAAATGAATCTCCTGAAACTGTAAACCAAGTTAAACCCCTTCTCCTTTAAGCTCTAGGTGTCAGGTAATGTGTCCCAGCTTACTAATATAGAAAATTTGTGTCAGAGAAATAGGGTCATTGCTGTAACTATACCTGACCATGTGGTTTAAAAGCCTTTGGAAATGGGTTGGGTTGGGGTGGGGCAGGGGTTGGGGGGAGAGCGCAGCTTGAAAAGACTTGGAAAGCAAGCTTAAGAGGATCTAGAATGCTACAACCAGATCATGAAGAATGATTGTGGTCAGAGCTCACAAGTTCAGAATACTCACAGGAGTAGAATACGAGCAGTAAAGGCCTGTCTCAGAAAGTTTCAGCTGGGAACAAGAATGCCAAAAGAAGTTGGATTACAGGTCATGTATGTTACACTCTGGCATAAAATTTGTCTACATCTTGTCCATGTCCTGAGACTTTTCAGGAAACAGAGATTAAGGTTGTTCAACTAACTGATCTGGTGGATAAATTTCAAAGTAACTCAACATTCAGGCTGTAGCATGTATACTGCAGGTTAGTTTTAGCCAGTTACAGTGAGGCTCAGAGGCAAAACACAGATCAAAAAATTTGAAGAAGTTAAAAATTTAGCCCAGAAGAAACCATATGTAAATGTACGGCCAAAGGAAGTGGCCTGCAAAAGAAAATAGCACCATTCAAAAGTTCTTTGTAGAAGGGATAGCACCAAGATGGCAAGAGTGATAAGCAGCAAAAGACTCTCTGAAAGACACCATTCAGATGCCAGAATATAGCAATATGAGAAACATGAGAAGGAAGGAAGGGGGGGCCCCTGGACCCAGGAAAAATCTGAAGCGTGAATTGCAGCCCATGTACAGTCTGAAGAGAGAAACTTTAATGAAGAAGGAGGAGGTACCCAGCAGCGCCCTCTCCCTGAGAGGAGACTCACTGTACGAGAGGAATGGTTCAAACTTGCAGAAACACGGTGACCCCAGAGCCCTCCACAGAGTGATTTAGCACTGGAGGGGAGCAACAGACATGAAGTACTGCACTAGCTGGTAGTGAGTGCTGAGGGCTAGGTCCTCCGATGCAAGACAGCAATTGGTCAGGAGCCATCTTGCAGAGGGGCTGAGTTCAGAACTCAGAGCTGCTGTCAGCTCCATCTAGCGGCTACCAGCTGGGCTCAGGCTTGCAGAAGGTGCATGGATGGCTGCAGGCCGAATGAGTCTAGTCTCCGCCAGCAGGTGCATACTCCCTGAGATTATCTACTAACCCGCCAAAAAGCTACTGCTGGCTTAGTGGAATAGATTGGCACACAATGGAACTCTGTCTCCACATAATGTCTACCAGTGACATCAGAGACAAACCTGAAAGTGAACTTTCTCTTTCTCATTTGCTTTTTGTTGTTATGGTGGTGGTTTTGTTTTTGTTTTTGTGTTATGGTTGCTACAATGTGTCAACTTGAGAAGTCTACAAGTTTAAGCAACTCAGCAGGGAACCAAGGTCCTTACTTTGCAAACCACCTCATCCTGTAAAGAGGAGGGCAAAGAGATTTTTGAGGGCTACACCTGCCCTGGAGAGAAGGTGGCCTGTGTACAATATGAAGGAGAAAAAGAGGCTTGCTCATTTCTCTCCTTTTTGCTTCTGTTGCTTTACTGTCTTCTGCTGCCTTATTAAAGTGTTGCCCCTGTGCCATGTCAACCTGCTCCGGGGTCAACTGATTATAGACTGAAACTTCCACAGACCATGAGCTAAATAAACCTTTCCTTCCTTAATTTTGGATGTCAAATATTTTGTCTCACCAACATTTTCTTTTTTATTCTCGTTTCTCTCATTTGTTGTTGTAGTGATTGTTTTTGTTTTTTCCATCACTGTTCGATCTTGTTTTTATAGGAGTGTGAATTTTTGTGGTTCTGTTTTGTTCTTCTTTTTATCACTTCCTTCTCTCTTTAAAGTATTCTGCACCAGTTTCCCAAAGTTAGCGTGACCCCACTTTGTCCTCCAACCTTACTTCAAATCACCTCCTCTTCTTCCACTTCTCTATTTTCTCCTCAACCCCCTTTAAATTTTAACCCCTGAGGACAAAACTGACATATTAAGGACCTGTATACTGCATATAATTTTCTGTTTTGTTTAGGATTTTGTTATATAATGACAAATCTAGTTCATATGATTAAAAGTGGCAAATTAATGGTTAGCTCGGTTTGTCATTTTCTAGGTTGTGTTTGATACTAATGGTACCACTATAGCCAAAAGTGACATAAGTATTCTAAAGAGCTGTTCTTTCTGGTATTCCATGACTGACTGACAAAGGGTCACAGAAAGCACTTTGGCACAGTGCCAAAGAATCAGAGACTGGGCCAAAAAAGCAACAATTTCTCATCTTCAACAAACTGAGGAGATAGGATCTTCCAAGAGACTCGAAACCCAAAAACCAACTACACATGGAAGATACCTTGGAGAAGCAGTCATTGTTTAAGGTTTCTAAATAACAGTAATAAAGCAACCCATCATAGGCAATTTATAAGCATCACCCAAGGAATTAAACTAAAAAAGGAAAAGAAAATGAGAAGACACTTAAACAAGATGCAAACCCTGGGATCCAGTTTACCAATTGAACTGGGGACCTTGTGCTTGCCAGGCAGGTGCTTGTACCACTGAGCTATATATCCCTGGCCCTTCCAAAATATTTTGAACGACCTTCTAGAAAGAGATAACCCAGACTACAACTCCATGAACTCCAACAGAAGGAATCTACCAGGCAAGACAAAACAAACAGAGGAAGAGGAATAAAAAGAAGAAGAGTCAACAACAGGAGAATCATATGACAAGGATAAGTCAATACATATCAGTTACAACTATCAATGTTAAAGGTCTCAATTCAACAATCAAAAGATACAGACTGGCAGAATGGATCAAAAAGCAAGATCCAACAATATGCTGCATACAAGAAACACATTTAATTCAAAAAGAAATTCATAAACTGAAAGTCAAGGGATGGAAAATGATACTCCATGCAACAGGAACACAGAAAAAAGCAGGGGTAGCTATTCTATTTGCAGACGAAGTGAATTTCAAGCCAAAACTGATTAAGAGAGACAAAGAAGGTCAACACATTCTTGTAAAGGGAAGAATCCAAGAGGAAGAGACAACAATCATAAATATATATGCAACAAATACCAGTGCACCCAACTATATAAAACAAATATTAGCAGGCATGAAAAATCAAGTAAGTACTAATATAATTCTACTGGGGGGATCTCAATATGCCACTGTCACAAAAAAGACAGATCAACTAGACAAAAAACCAACAATGAGTTATTAGAACTGAATCAAACTTTTAAACAAATGGACTTAGTAGATATCTACATAGTGTTTCACCCCACATCATAATACACATTCTTCTCAACTGCACACAGTATGTTCTCCAAAATAAACCACATACTAGCTCATAGTATGTGCTTAAGTAAATGCAAAGGAACTGAAATTATCCCATCCACATAATCAGACTACAGTGCAATAAAATTGGAAAGCAATGGTAAAAGAAACCACAAGAACTTCATAAACACATGGAAATTAAATAACACCCTCCTGAACAACCAGTGAGTCACAGATGAAAGTAAAGAAGAAATTAGACAATTTATGGAGTTGAATGATAATGATAATACAACAAATTGAAACTTATGGAACACAACAAAAGCAGTCCAAAGAGATAAATTTATAGCTAAATACCCCTATAAGTGAAACAGAGAAAGTGCAAATAAACAACTTAATGGAGAACCTCCAACTTCTACAAAAAGAAGAGCAGGCTGGGCCAAAAGCTCATATGAGGGAGGAAATTATAAACATACGAGCAGAAATTAACATATTAGAGACTAAAAAAAAAAAAAAAAAAAAAAAAAAAAAAAAACAAAAAAAAAATGAACCAAACACTTGATCCTTTTTTTTTTTTTTGGTACCGAGGATCAAACTCACAACCTTGCTCTTGCCAGGCAGGCACTTGTGCTACTGAGCTAAATCCCTGGCCTGAACACTTAATTCTTCGAAAGACTCAATAAAATTGACAAACCCTTAGCCAACCTTATCAAGAAAAGGAAAAATCGAAATCCAAACAGTTGGTAATGAAAAGGGTGAAATCACAATGGACCCTGCAGAAATCCAGATCATCTATACCTACTTTGAAAACTTGTATCCTAATAAGATGGAAAATGCAGAAGAAATGGACAGATTCCTAGATATATATGAACTACCAACAATGAATCAAGAAGATATACAAATCCTAAATAAACCAGTATCAATCAATGGAATCATGTAATTAAAACCTTTTTAACAAAGAAAAGCCTAGGCCCTGACGGATTTACTGCTGAAATCTTCAAGAAATTTAAAGAAGACCTAACACCACTACTTCTCAAACTCTATTGAAATTGAAAAGGAAGGAAGAATCCCAAATTCATTCCTGGAAGCAAGCATTACCCTGATACCAAAACCAGAGAAAGATCCAACTAAGAAAGAGAAATATAAGCCAATCTCCCTAAAGAACACAGATGCAAAAATCCTCAAGAAGATACTGGCAAACAGAATGCAGCAAATCATCAATAAGATTATATACCATGACCAAGTGAGATTCATTCCAGGGACACAGGGATGGTTCAACATACATAAATCAATAATTGTAATACACCATACTAACAGAGTCAAGGACAAAAATCATATGATCATCTCGACAGATGAAGAAAAAGCTTTTTTATCCCCAGAAAAAGCTTTTCACAAAGTCTACAACTCAATTGTGATAAACACCCTACAGAAAATTGGAATAGATGGTCTTTATCTCAATCTGATAAAAGTTATCTATGACAAACCAACAGCCAACATCATACTAAACGAACTAAAACCTGAAAGCTTTTTCTCTAAAATCAGGAACAAGACAAGGATGTCCACTGTCTCCACTCTTACTCCAAACAGTCCTGGAAACTTTGCCCAGTGTGATTAGACAAGAGAAAGAAGTAAAAGGAATAACAACAGGAAAGGAAGTTAAATTACCGTTATTTACATATGAAAGAACCCACATAGACGACCCCAAAAACTCCACTAAAAACTGCTAGATTTAATAAGCAAATTCAGTAAAGTAGTTAGATACAAAGTTAAGATTCAAAAATCAATAGCCTTCCTGTACACAAAAAACTCACTGAGAGAGAAATTAGGGAAACAATACCTTTCACAATAGCATCCAAAAAAAATGAAATACCTTGGAATCAATCTAATGCAGGATGGAAAAGACCTCTACACTGAAAACTACAGTACTCTGAAAAAGGAAATTGAAGAGGATATTAGAAAATGGAAAGACATCCCTTGCTCTTGGGTAGGAAGAACTAATATAGTGAAAATGGCCATATTTCCAAACCTGTTATATAGATTCAATGCAATCCCTGTCAAAATTCCAATAGCATATCTCACAGAATTAGAGAAAACAATCCTAAAATTCATCTGGAACCAGAAGAGACGTAGAATCACCAAGGCAATCCTGGACAGCCAAAACAAGACAGGGCATTGCAATCCCTGACTTGAAATTATTCTATAAAGCTACTGTGACAAAAAACAGCATGGCACTGGCAAAAAACAAAACAAAACAAAACAAAAACCAAGAACAACAAAACCAGACCCGAAGATCAGTGGAACAGATTAGAAGATGTAGAAACAACTCCAGACACACTAAACCACCTTATCTTTGACAAAGGTGCCAAACACACGGGAAGAAAGACAGCCTCCTTAGCAAATGGTGCTGGAAAAAACTGGCTCTGCACATGCTGATGATTAAAATTGGACCCATTATCTTTCATTGTGCACTAAACTAAATTTGAAATGGATCAAAGATCTTAATATTGAAATAGAAACATTAAAGCTGCTAGAAGATACAATAAGTAAAACTCTGAAAGACAATGGTGTAGGCAAAGACTTTATGAATAAAACCCTAATGGCACAGGAGGAACTATCAGAAAGAATCAACAACTGGGATCTTATCCTATGGAAAAGCTTTTGCACAGCAAGAGTAACCACCAATAGTGAAGAGACAACCCACAAGGTGGGGAAAAATATTTGCCAGCTATTCCTCAAAGGATTACTATCACGAACATTTAAAGAACTCAAAAAAACTCAGACCCTCCAAATTTAAAGACCCAATCCAAAAATGGGCATCTGAGATGAACACACACTTCTCAGATGAAGAAATACAAATGGGAAATAAATATATGAAAAACTGTTCAATATCACCAATCACTCAAGAGATGCAAATTAAAACAACATTGAGATTCCATTTCACCCCAGAAAGAATGGCTATTATCAAGAAACAACCAATAACAAATGCTGCTGGAGCTGTGGGGGAAAAGAACCCTTTCTGCATTATTGGTTGTAGTGTAGACTGGTGCAACCACTGTGGAAATCAGTGTGGAGATTTCTCAAAAAACAAGGATTGGAGGTCCTATTTGACCCAGTTACTTCCCTTCTGGGTATCTTGCCACAAAAATCAAAAACATTGTACCACAGTGATATGTGTGCACCCATATTCATAGCAGCACAATTTGTAATAGCTAAATCTTGGAAACAAACTAAATGCCCATCAACTGTGGAATGGTTAAAAAAATGTAGTCTTTTTCTACAATGGAGTACTACTCAGCCACAAGGAAGGATAATGGAGACTTTTATAGAAATGGATGCAACTCGAGACTGTAATTGTAAGTGAAATCAACCAGATACAGATGTATAAACATCATACTGTCTCCCTAGTGTGAGAAGCTGAAAGAGTATCTAAGATTCAAAATGTACAATAGATACTTCTCTTAGTTCACTGAAAAGAAAGGTCTGTACTAATATTGTTTGGACAATTAAATGCTGATATCTTGTACTCTGAGTAACTAATTTAAAGATAACAATATGCAATGTATTAACCATTGTTACCCCGTTATCTTGTTTTGAAATTGTTTTATTTTTCTCTTTAAAAAAATGTTCTACATACATGGACAAGAAGATGACTGTAAGGCATCTCAAGACCCAGCAAAATACCCTGCTCCACAGCAGGCCTATGATGCTGAACTATAACACTTTGATTGGAAAGAGAGCCCTGGGCCCCCTATTTGAGAAGGGTTTCCCAGGACTCATTTCACCGGGGTCAGCTATCTAGGCATTCAGAAGCTGCTGGGACCATAGTTCAAGGGAGGCCACACAAGGAGCCCCTAAGGGGACAATGGGTGATATTGTGGGAATGAAGCCAAAGATGCAATGGAGACCCTAAGTCAAAGATGCCAGAAAGATCCAAGATCTGTCAAGGAGAGCTGCAGGCTTCAGTGGAGCCAGCCTAAGAGACAGGTCACATGGGCAGCAACTAGCAAGGCCATAAAGCCCTCTGGAAGCCACACCTCACTGTGTGTGCCAGACGTCTGACATGGAACCAAAAAACTTAATGCTTACCCTACTGGGTTTCAGTCTTGCTTTGGTCTTATTATTTTCTGTTCCCCTATACCTTCCTTTGGAATGGGAATGTTCACCCTGTGCTACTGTACTTTAGGATTATGTAAGTTATTTTTTATTTTTTATAGACCTTCATAGCGAAGAGTTTGCCTTAAACTCAGCTTGGCTTTTAAAAAATGCTGGAACAGTTGACACTTTGGGTAAGGGCCTGTAACCTTCCCAGTTGTACGCAGAATAGATGAATTATGGTGGGATTGTGAACTTACTATTATCTTTACTTAGAGACTAAGTATAGTTTAAGATGCTGCATTGGGTGTGAAATTAACAAGGTTTGGGATATGGCAGCCAGGACTGAGTGTCAATCTCCCTGGTTTGGAGATCTCCCTGGGGGACTGACAGGACACATTTATGGGTATGTCTAGTGGGTCATGAAGGAGTGGCCACTGAGTATGTTCCTGGGCCTTCATCCCTTTTTTTCTGGCATGACTGCCCTGTTCTGTTACCTGGCTGCCATAAACCAAGCAGCTTTGCTCTACTAAGTCCTTCTACCACGATGTTTCTAACTGCTGACCACAGGTTAAATACCCTGAGCCAAATAAAATTTCTCCTCCTTTAAATTGTAGATGATGATTACTGAGTCCCTGCAACAGAAAACCTGACACAAGTGAAAGGTTATCATCACTACTTTTTTCAACCTCCTAAGAACTGAGAAGCAAAGTCCCTCAATCTTGGTAATTAAATGGAAAAAAGAAAGGAACCGACAAGAATCTTCATTTCCCAAACACTGTTTCCACACCTGCTGAGTATGCCTATCGTTCTATGTTCTGCAGGCCACCTTGCTGTGCACCCAGAGATGAGCTTACCTGGCACACATGTCTGAAGAGCAGCAGGGCCCTCTGGTCCATCTCTCCCTTGCACAGCACATGGGAGTGTAGGTAGAGGAGTGCATTCATGAGCAGCTGTTCCCGGGTGGGGCAGGGTTGCTGGCCCTTGCCTTCAGGCTCCTTTCCCCCCAAACATTTGATGACCAGCTTCCCAAGGTCTTGAAGAACCTCCTCTGACTTCACCGAACACAAAGCATCTGCATGTGCATAGTAGGTGGGAAAGGTGGGACCCACTGATGGAAAAGCCAACAAAGCTGTGGCCAGAGACCCCAGTTTATCTGTACAAATCACACTGCTGTAAAGTGAAGTCTGGACTTCGGACGCCACAAGTCTCATACCATGCTGTAATTGCAAGATGGATGCCTGCAGCGGAGTCACAATGTCTGGATACAGAGCGTACTCCTCCCCCAGTCGCTTTCTGAACTGGTGCTGAGACTGCTGCCACGAAGCCTCCTCTTTGAGAAGACTCTGGGCCACTTGTGCAGATCGCATCCCATCTCTAAGAAGGGCCTGCAGGAGCCTCGTGAGCAAATCCTGAACACTGTCAACCTTGGCAATGCTGTTAACATAGTGGTGGATTTCCTGTACCAGAGATTCATAGGCTGGTAGCTGGGGTCTGAAAGCTTGCTTCTTCAGTAGACTATGGACTGAATTTTCTAGCTGGTCAATCCTTTGCTGAAGTAACCTAAAGGCAAATTAACACAACAAGCAAATTCTGTCAGAAGAGCAATAAATTTGGATTGGACCCTCAGCTGGGAAGAGAGTAAACATATCACCTGTGGAAGAATACATGAGGTTAACATTGACAATTATAATGAATATGGAGGTAATAACTGTCAATCATTTATCACTTGCCACACTTTGCTAGCACTTTAGATTTTAATCTCACAAAACTTTTCCGTAACTCACTAAACTTCACTTCTTCACTGAAGAAGGTACCACAGTTGTTCTCTTTGTGCTGATATGGACATTGAGGCTTAATGTTATTAAGTGATCTATCCTACACCTATAGTAGGATAACAAAATCACCCAACAACATCAGGAAAAGGACTGGAACTTAAAACCTATTACACTACACCATATTTCCTAAGGCAATGGACCCACAGCCAAGAGTAGCATAAAAATAAAATGCACACTATCACACTCAGTTTCTTCCACGTTGGCCCCATGTGAATTCACACATTGTGTATCTTTCTCCTTCTTTTAAAATATATCATTTTCCTGACTATAACAAAGGCTTTGAGGTATAATCGCTAATATAGTTGAGACATGTACATCATCACCTAACACTACAATTGCATTAGAAAGGTCAACCCTAAAGTGTTTTTAAAAGTAGAGTTAAACTCCAATCCTAATCACTTTGCTGCCTTACCTGACATGAGGATGAGAGTAACTGACAATTACTTCATCTTCCAGATCTCTTCCAGTTTGCAGCTGGCATGACAGGTTCCGGGTCTTTTGCTCACACTGTAGCTGGTATAACTAATGGAAAAGTGAGAAAATGGTCTGTTGCTTTCAATGCCCTGATGCCCTGTGATGGGTACACAAACAAGATGGAAGTAATCTGGGTTCCTGAATGACTCAAAGACCAGTGGTTCTGTTGTACTGATATGGATCATTCGTCTCAGAACTGTTATAGCACTAAATTTCTGAGTGTCTCTATAGCAGCTTAGCCTTCACCCTAATATGATTTTCCTTACTCAAAATACAGTAGCACCATATAACTATCTTAATGTAGTTAATTTCTGAACTTGGTTGGAAGTTCGAATAGCATAAGATACCAGTTTTTTTTTTTTTTTTTGAAACAGAGTCTTGCTATGTAGTTCAGGCTGGCCTTGAACTCAATGTATTCCCCAGGCTGGTCTCAAACTGTTGGCAATCATCTTGCCTCAGCCTCCCAAGTGCTGGGATTACAGGAGTGTGCCATCATGCCCAGCAGGATGCCACATCTACTTTATTGCTGAGTTTTAGACAATAAACACCGAAATTTTAGAATTCCAGGGTGTAAGGATTACTCTCTAAAACACTAATCCAATGTCAAAAACCTAGTTCAGGTAAAGTCTGGACAGTAAGGATACCAGCATTTGACAGAGCCTCTGGTATTCTACCTTTTTGCTCTCTGCTCATCACACCTATTGACAGATACATCAGAAACTTAGGAAGGGCCCCTCTCTAGTCTGAACCTAGTCCAAAGAACTCTAGAAGAGGAAAACAGTATTTAAAATAGATGCAGAGAAAGTCACAAGGCAGCTTACGCAAAATAACTCTTTGATGATCTGAGGAGCCAAAAGGGAGTAAAAAGAGCATATGCAATACGCTAAACAAACTCATCAAGTCAGAGAAAGAGCACATGCTTCAAACTCCTGCTTCCCATACCTCCTCCTTGACATACTTGAGCTTGTAC
>RJWT010023602.1:0-16753 GCA_004365215.1 Cuniculus paca | reverse complement strand
AGGTACCCTCTCTTTTAAACTAGAACTCTCCACTGGCAGAAAGGAGCACACACAGTTTTCTACATTATAATTGAATGTCCAGACTTCGTGGCTTGCCCTTAGAGATGCTGGCTAGTCCACTCTGCCATGGTCCCCATGTCTATGTCCCCAGAATTCCTAATTGGAACCTGATCTCCAAGTTGATGGTTTGTGGGGCCTTGGGGAGGTGATTCACTGACAACAGTAGGGTAGGCAGCGCAGGATGGGGTTAGTACCTTAGGGGGACAGGAGAGACCCTTACCATGTAAGGACCTAGGTCTCCATCTTGTAGGCACCATCTCTGTACCAGAAACCAGGCCTTCATTAGACACTTAATCAACTGGTGCCTTGATCCTAGAGTTTGTAGCCTCCAGAACTGAGAAACAAGCTTCTGCCGATTGTAATTCACCTCATCCAGACTCTCTGGCCAGAGACTGAACATATTTCTACCCACCTTCCAAATGCCCCTTCACACGGAAACCCCCAGGGCTGAGCAAAACTCATTCTTGCAAGACACATCCTGACATGTGTTGCCACCAAGCCATTGTTCACACAGTTCCCATCACCCAGGAGATCAGATTTATTTCCTATTTCTCCTGGCTTCGGCTCTTTGCTGACCCCTCCTGTGCCTCTTTCTGTTTCTCAGTGGGCATTTGATAAAGGACGGTCCCTGTGTCTTTACTCCTTCAAAGAGAAGAAAGCATTGGGCCTGATTGTCCACACTGGCTGAATCTCTGCCCTGGTTGGAGAGTCAGTGCTGCCCACAGAGCAGCCCAGGTCAGCAGGAGGCGGGAACAGAGACCACTGTTGTTGCCTTGGAACCCAGGGTGGGTGCTATCTGCCCTTGTGTACTATGCTCCCTGGAAAAGCAGCTCATGACATCCAGAGCAGGTAGAGTCGTGATTAGGTCACTGCTGGCTGATCCCAACCTGCCTGTGGTGGGAAAGAAGAGCACAGCACCTCCACAGGGCTGTGAGGGGGGAGCACAGGCAGCCGGATGAGCTCATGCTGAAGTGAGCAGCCCAAGGTGACCCCACCCACCCCCAGCAGCTGTGGCCAGGGAGGGAGCCTGGATCCTATCTGTTCTGGAAGTCAGATGGGCACCCTATGGGTCCCCGTGACCTGGACTGGTGCCCTGTGCCACCGTCAGAGCTTTTCTGGGTCACACAGTAAAGGAAACAACTGGCATTTGCAGAAGATAGTCAGGGGACTCTTTATTTCCCTATCAACCCATGCACAGATTGTTCCGGAGCTCCGTGGACAGGACCCACTAGTCATCAGCATTTGTAACCAGCTCTCTATCAGCAATGCTCCTGACCTCGATATCCCAAGGCCATTAGGGGCTGTGGACATGAATCTGCTTTAGCAAGGCACCTGAGTTAGCACTGGCAGAAGCTGCCTGCTGCTAGACCCAACCTCTGAGGATGTCTCAGAGGCTTTTTACCCAGCTGTCTCCTGGTGTCCCCAGGGTCAGATGGAAATGCCACTTCTGTGCCTTGCCCACACACAGAGATGCTGATGTCACCAGCCAGGGGAGAGCCTAGCATCTTCCACAGTGATTTAAACATGTAACCAAGCTGGAGAACCAACACTGGTTTCTCATGAAACCCAAGTTCCTGCCCGCTCTTCTGGAGATGTTTGGACTGATTTTGTCCACCGTAGTCACTTCACTTGGGTGGCTTCCAGTATCCGGGACACTGGGGTGGGACTCAGGGGGTCATACAATTCAAACAGGAGGACAATCTGGATCTAATGTGCTCAGCACATCCTGCATTTGTCTTCCCAACCCGCTTTCTGTTTTGCTTTTACTTCCTTGCTGTTTTTTCCTTCAACAAACCACACTCTCATCCAAGACACACACTCTAACCTATTACCCTCCCTTTGTGTTCAAAGTCCAAGCTGAGTATGATCTCACTGAGTCTCAAAATATCTCTGCAAAAGAGCCAGGCCTTTGTTCCCTAAGGCAAGTAGGCAACAGGCAGGTCGGAAGAGGTCTATCTGACCCTGCCACGGAACCCACACCGTGATAGAATCCCAGTGTCCTGAACGATTTCCAATTTGTAGTGTGTTTCCACCACTACATGCCCATGGAGTCTTATAGCAAGCCTGTGGAGATAGTATTTTCCTAACCAAAGTGACCACACCTCCTGATTTGCTCTGAAAAATCCTGGAATACATCCACTGTCCCAGAGGAAGTATTGGTAGGATCTCCTGATACTCTCAAAAGTGCCTTGGTTTGGACAATGAATTATGTGCTCACTTTATTTTAACCCATCTCTTGTTTTAAGAGGGGGACATTTAGGCCCACACAAGTTAACGGGTTCAGAGTCATTAGCTGATTGGAGGCAGAGATAAGACTTGGTAAAGATAAGACAGGTTCAGCGCCTCCAAATGTCTGGCCCATCCACTCTTACGGAAGAGTAGAGTCAGAGCTCCCCTGAGCTAACTTTTCTTATAATAGATGAAGAAACTAAAAGGGCAGGGAAACTATCTCTTGAAAGTCTCCCGTAGAATGCTCTCTGCAAGGGAATGAGCCCAATGCTTAGCAGTCTCCTTGACAACACTCGATGAATACATCCTCATAGATTAGTAAATGACACATCATTGTCATCACAATGATACTTGAAAGCTCAGAACTGGAAATTGAGTGAGGAAATTTGAGGGTGGATATGAATGCTATTTGCTCTCTACCTTGGGGCATTTCCCACCTCTCTCTGAGCATACCTGCTGTTCAAATACAAAATGGGACCAATGAAAGATTCTCTTCTCGGTTCCCAGGCCATGAAGCTCACCATATATTCTGACAGCATCGGCCTCTTGAGGTCCCTGAGTCAGCTGTTTGCTCATTTCTCACACCAGTGAAGCAACTCTCATAAACAGGGATGCTGGGGACCAAAGGAGATAAAATATGCAAGAATGTGCTCCTTCCATGGGAACCCAATGCTGCTGGTTGCGGTTATCACAGGAGCATCTAGTGACTGACTATATGTTGACCTGAGAGAAGATCACTTGCCCAGCAAACTCCCTGGGTGATGGTGATGTAGAATGGTGGACCCAGCAGTCTGGCTGAGCTGGGGGTGCTTTTAGGAACCCCATCTTGACTCTGGGTGGGGCTTACCCCCCCCACCCGGGGAGACATCCTAGAAACCACCTCAGCCATCTGATACCACTAGCAAGGAAGTCTTTCTTTCTGTAGGAATCATAGCTCTCATGGCCCAGAGAAGCCCCAAACCCTGTACACAACTGATTGTGTAAATCAGGACATTGCCTCTCTAAAATGGCACAGGTTAAGTCCTAAGCAGCATCTTTATTTCACGGTCTTTCCAGCCTTACTTGCCCCTGTAAATGATAACACGAACCAAAAGCTCAAGAAACGGGGGAGGGCGATCAAAATTCTTTCCCCAAGTTTTTTTTTGTTGCTGTTCTCCACATCAATCTGGCCTTCGGGCAGCCTCAAGGGCTGCCTGGCTCTCACAGATCGCAGGGAACAAAGCAAATGGCAACACAGGCATCTGAGAATTCTTTGGGAGCACAGAGAGTGGTGCAGTGAGCTTTTCGTATAAATGGACGAAATCTCCCAGGCTGCCAACCTGAAATTCCAAAGGTGCAGGTAGAGTAGGTCTCCTTGCCTAGCAGCCCTAGTAGCAGGGCAAAGGGCTCCTTAGGCTCTAAAGAACCAATTTGTGTTTCAAATACCTTCGGAACTTGACACCTTGACGCCACCTCCTCCCAGGGAATCTGAGTAAGTCCTAGAACAGCTTTCTTAAGGAGAGCAGCAGACTCCTGGCTTTGTGAAAACACTGCCTATTCACCCTCTGGGCTGCAGGCCTGGACTGTGGGGGGTAGGGCACCCCTTTCACAGCCCTGTGGCCCCAAGGCTGACCAGCCCAGGAAGGGACACCAGCTTTCACATTCTCTGGGTCTACAGATCCTGACTAGGGGTATCTAGAAAGCAAACAAGTGTCAACAACTAAAGGACAGGTGTCATTTGGAAAAACAAATATAAAGACTGTAAACCCAACAGGAAAATTTAACAAATCTTTTCTGTAGACTGGGACAAGACGACAGATCATTTTGCAAGCATAAAAAAGTCACAATGGATTTTTATGTTTTTAAGTGGACAAAGAGTATTATCAAGGTGAAGGTAAACCTCCAGTTTTCTGCAAAAATCTGTCAAAGTGACTTACAAATACCAATGGCCTAAGCAAAGCCACACTCTCCCAGTTCCAGGAGACCAGGTGCCTTTTCCATCCAGCCAGGAGGCCCCTGCAGACTCCAGAGACCTTCTCTGGGCTTTACCGATTATTTCCAGGAAACTCCTTTCAAGGGCTCTGCCCTGGTGAAAGGTCTGGGCTCTACAGCCAGGCTATGCCCCTCCCCGGAAGGCTCCGCCTGCTCTCAGGTTTCCAAGGCTGTAGAGACAGGAGCCTGATCAAATGTTCCCCTGTCACCCGCGGGGATGGCCAAGCCCTGTCCCCTCCTGCAGGTGAGAATGCAACCGCCTCCAGGGCCTTGGGGTGGCCCCATCCCTGACCCACCTCTCCTGAGCTGGCACAGGCATGACTGTGACGCAGGTCCTAACGGAGCAAGTCTCAGATCCCCCAGTCACCCAACAGAGAACACCTTCGTCCCTTGCGCTTTAATTTAATTTCAGTGGCTCTGAGTGAAAGTGAGAAATGGGGTTAAGAAATGTTGCTTTTGCTTTGCCAAAGAGGATCATACTCATACAAGTCCCCTTCTGTCGCCTCCTCAGGTTACCTGAGGGGTCCGTGAGGACACTGCTTTGGGACCTGTCCTGCAGCCACCTCTCCAGGACGACAGACACCTGCGGGTTGTGCCTTCTTCCAGGAGTGGGTGACAGCCAGCGGGAGGCACTGAGTGGGGGTCCCAGTGGCACCCCAGGGGTGTTTCTGCGCAGCACTGTGGCGGGGGGGGCGGCTCTGGGTGGCACCTCGGGTCTGTGCATGGGCACTATGGGTCCTACCTTCACGAAGAGCTCGATCTCGGGGTCCCTGTCGTCCCCGTTGGCTGTCGCCGTGTCCGTCATGCCGTCGCCCCGTCCCCGTCCTCGCGTGTGCCTAGTGTCCTGTTTTAAACCATCCACTCCTGGACCCACGGGAGGGTACACGCGGAGGCAGCGCGGGGCCAAGACGGTGACGGTGACAAGTCCTGAGCAACAAGTGCTGCGGCGGCTGCTACTGCGGGTGTCACCGGATCCGGACTGTCAGCGATCTCGCTGCGAGCCCAAAATAGCCTTGGCCGGGGGCGGGGTCAGGGGGGACCTGCTAGGCTACTGTCCCGGCAGGGATAGAGCCGCCTCCCCGCGGGCCTGGAGCGGGTGCTAAGGAAGGAGAGGAGAGGTAGGGACAGGGGCAGACAGGAGAGATGGCTGTTCAGTTTTAAACGACCCCCCCTCCTCTCCAGTTCAAGGATAAACCCAGGGCTTTGACACTGAGCTACACCCTCAGCCCTTTATTATTATTTTGTAATTTTTGAGGCAGGGTCTTATTAAGTGGCTACATTGCCCAAGTGACGGCTTGAATTTGTGATCAATCTGCCTCAGTCCCCCAGAGTGCTGGGAATTTTGTGCTACAGCTCCCACCTTGGAAAGCTCTTCCTGTCCTATTAGCCATGTCCAAGGCAGGGAGGGGCAGTGAGAACCAAGGAGGTTAGGAAGGACTGGCACGGGGGACCTGCACACAGGGACCTTTGAGTCCTCTGTGGAGCAAAGAGAGGGGCAGGGGTGGGTGATGGGAAGGCAGCGGGTAAGCCAGGGGTTAGGTATCCCTCAGCAAGGAAGCAAGGGATCTCTCTGTCTCTCTCTCTTTCTCTTTCTTGCTGTTCTTTCTTTTCTGTTCTCTTCGTTTTTTCAAGGGCACATGATACACACGCAGAACACACACACACACACACACACACACACAGAGCACACCACACCACAGGCCCACACTTCAGAGTTTCCCCAACCTGCTCCGCCCTCGTAGTGAGCAGCAGATGAGTTCCTCTAGATTAAGCAGCATCCCCATTGGAATTGGCACCTGGCTTCTCTGCTCAGGTCTTGGTGCCGTGTCTGTTGCTCCTGCCACCACATTGGTGAGAGTCATCTCTCTGCTGGTGACCTGAGTGATGTGTTGTGTGTCACCTGTTTTCGCCACTGCCATTTGTCTGCTGAGCAACTCACCTGTGGCATCCAGTTACGAGCCCCATAGATATTTGTGTGATGACCGTTCTTTCTGCCAAATATCCATGGATTGAATCCACGACCATTTTCTCTTCGAAATACACCCGTGGTGGCATTGCTGGACCCCAGGGTGTGAGGGTGTCCTTGGTATACAGCACTGCATGGGTTTCTAAAGCTAAGGTACCAGCCCACATTCTGCATCCTTGATCTCTCTTAAAAACAGTTGCTCACTTTTTGCAAGCAGAATATAATCACCTTCTCTGTTTTCTTTGCCTTCTCTTCAGTTAACCCTGTTTGTGCTTTGCCTTGCTTTATTTATAATATGTATTTGTTCCACAGGTTTATGAGAAAAATTAATTACTTATTAAGAAAAATATGTAGCAGCACTTAAGATGTGTGGAGCAAACCTGCTAAGCACCTTACATGTCTTGACTTGTTTAATCTTGATGAATAGTGTTATTTGCCTGATTTTACAAGAGGGGAAACTGAGATACAGAGTACTGGAGTGACTTGCTCCAGCTAGGAAATGGTAGTCAGGATTCAACTGCAGACCGGCTGCTGAGCCTACACGTTCAACCACTACACCAGCTGTTTCTCTCAAACTTTGTGCACCGTGCAAGTCACTCTGGGGGCAGAGGCCATCCTGGTCTTATGGAGTTTAAAGTGTACGTCAGGATGACATCACATGACAGGAAGACCAGGCTTGACACAGGCATCATGCAGATGGAGGGTGCTAGAGTTTGGATCTGAAATGTCCCCAGGGGCTTGGTGCCCAGCCCACAGTGCTATTGGAGGTGCTGGCTCCTGTGGGAGGCAAGGCCTAGTGCGAGGAAGTTGGTCACTAGTGGATGCCCTCTGAACAATTAGGGACTCAGCCCATCCTCTCTTTTTGTAGGTCACATGGTAAACAGGACTCCTCTACCTCAGTTCCTACTGTGACATCCTGTGCCAACACAGGCCAAAGCAGTGGGGCTGATTGGTCATGGATGGAAGTTGCCAACATCAAGAACCAAAATAAACCTTTCTTCCTTTTATGGTGACCTGCCTCATGTATTTTGTCATACTGATGGCAAACTAACACAGAGGGGCCATGGAGAGATACTGCACACTGTGGCTGAGGTGGGGAGAGATAAGGGCTCCCACAACTGATCAGGGAAGAGGGCAAGGCATCCTGGCCACTGTGCATGTAGTCTGTTTCCCCACAGACTCCATGTGCAAATGGTCCCTGCTCACCAAAGAAAGCATCTGCAGGCCCACTTACAACCTCCAGTGCACTGTAGCTCAATCAAGGTGAGGTGTAATTGCTCCCTGCCTCCTTGGTTTCAGGCTTACATCACAGTCGCCTCCACAGCCAGCATTCCAACCCCATGACAACATGCCCCAGAGAAGGACCAAGGTGACACAGGGAGATAGTGCCTTCCTGCATGAAGGGAAGGCTCATCCCTTCCCCGTGCTGGTGTATGGACAGCATTTTTAATAGGAGTGTAGCGGAAGCAAATAAAATTACAGGCACAAAAGACCTTGGAGAGGTATTTAAAGTGAAAGCTGCTTTAGAGGAATTTTTAAATCATTTCCTTGGCTATGATCTAAGCAATGTGTGGTGTGACTTCTCTTAACCTCAAAATTGGCAGAGCTAACTTTCACTATTATTATCCTCTGAAAATATCTGCTGCTTATTGGAAAATTCCCTTCCAATCGCAATTTCTTAAAAATATCTTCCATGTGGATGTCCTTATATAACTAATACTTTTAATATTATAAAATTTCTTATTGCAAAAATGAAAGAAGGAAAGAGAGAGAAAAAGAGGAAGAAAAGAAGGAAAGAAGAGAGGGAGGGAGAAAGGAAAGAAGGAATGAGTAAGGAAGGGCAAGGAGGAAAGAAGGTAGGAAGGGAGGGAAAAAGGAGGGAAAAGAGGGAAGGAAAAGGGCTGGGGATTTAGCTCAGTGGCCTAAGCACCTGCCTGGAAAGTGCGAGGTCATGAGTTCAATCCCTGGTGCCACAAAGAAAAAAGAGGGAAGGAGAAAGGAAAGAAAAAGAAAAAATCTATATTATGCTGTGGTCTAGAGTAAAAGGATTTAATTTTGCACTATTTACTGTGAAAGCATAGATAGCTACAGTCAATTCTAGCTTTGTCTGTAATTCTAATTTTAGTGCCTAGGCCTACAAATTTGGTGCCGACTTCAGATAAGTCTTTATCAAGAAAGCACTGCAAAAACATGCTTAATGCTTAATTGGACAGCACGTCCGCTAAAACTGGAACTGCTCAGGGGAGATCAGCATTGCTTCAATGAAACAGCGGCATGCAAATCTATGTAAGAGTTATTGTTTTAGATGACTGTTGAATGCAAGAATTATATCCACATGGTTTTTAATATATTTAGGTTCCATAATATGACAACTTTAACATGAAGAGCAAAGTATAAAAGATTGTGAGTAGTTGTAATTTTCTTCACTGGAAATAGCAAACCGTTAACTGTAAGTGTACTGAGAATTTAGATACACCTATTGTAACTTCCAAAGAAATAACTAAGTGACACAAAGAGATATAGTAAAAACAAAACAAAACTAACAGGTAAGTTAGAATGACAAGAAATATTCAATCTAGAAATCAGGAAGGGAAGCAAGAGAAACTGCAAATGGAAAGTAAAATGAGATCCCAGCTCAGTGGTGCACACCTGTAGTCCTAGCACTCAGAGATTGTGGCAATAATATCACTGCTTCAAGGGAAACATAACAAGACACTGTCTAAAATAAAATTTAAAAATACCTAAATCCAACCACATCAATACTTAACACTAAATATAAATGGTCTAAATGCATCAGTTAAAATCTGGAGATTGTTGGATTAGATAAAACAACAACTGCATAAGACCTAACTATATGCTGTTACAAAACTCAATTCAAACACAAGGATATCAATATATTAAAAATAAAAGAGTAGGAAGGATAACCCTACCAAGAAAACATGAATCAAAAGAAAGCTAGTGGCCATGTTAATATGAGCTGAAATAGACTTCAGAACAAGGAAATTTTTAGGCATAAAGATATTGCTTAACAGTAAAAGAGTTAACTCACTAAAAAAGATATAACAACCTTAAATGAGCAGACACCTAATAACAGAGCTTCAGTATAAGCAAAAGCTGATGGATTGAAAGGAGAGACATACAGTTATAGTTAGAGATTTCACATCTTGCCTTGTAGCATTTGATAGTCCAAGCAGACACAAAAAATCAACAAAAGCATAGAAGACCTAAACAACACCATTAATCAACTTTACATAATTAACATTTATGGAATGTCTCACCAAATCAACAATAGAATATATACTATTGTTGTATGCATGAAAAATTCACCAAAATAGACCATATTGTGGATCACAAAACAATCTGTTAAATTTAAAATAAAATCACATGAAGTATTTTCTGACTATAATGGAATCAATTAGATCAACTTGGAAATAAAGCAATGTACTTTAAGAAATTCATTGATCAACACGGAACTCTCAAAGATTAGTCACTTTCTTGCTCACAGAAACAAAATACCTGACACCCACAAATTAAATGAGGAGAGGTTTATTTTGGCTCAAGTTTCATAAATTTCAGAAGTTTCATGAGTTTCTGTGATCAGCAGGCTATCACAGAACTAGCACAGCAGAAGGGTCTGGGAGAAGAAAAGCTACTCACAGGATGGTGGACAGGAAGCAGAAAGAGGGTTAAGGGTGGAGTAGCTATACCCTTCCAAGCCACACCTCTAACCAAGCCAGCTATGAAGCCCCAGTAATCCAGTAACCCTTCAAAATCCCCACCTATGAGCCCATGAGGTTCTTGGGTTATATATATCTAGGTATAAACCATAAAAAGTATAATTTCATAATATTTTGAAAAGAATGTACGACATATTAAAATTTTCAGGATACAAATGAAGCAGTGTCTAGAGGAAAATTAATGTGTGAAACACTTATTTTACAAAAGAATAAATGTCTCAAAAAGATTTTACCTTAAGAAACTAGAAAAAGAAGCCTGGCCTGGTGGCTCATGCCTGTAATCCCAGCACTTGGGAGGCTGAAGCAGGAGGATCATTGTGAGTTCGAGACCAGCCTGGGCTACAAAGCGAGCTCAAGGCCAGTCCGAACGGCATAGCGAGACCCTGTCTCAAAAAGACGGGGGCTGGGGATTTATCTCAGTGACCTAAGCACCTGCCTGTAAGTGCAAGGTTGTGAGTTTGATCTCTGGTGCTGCAAAAAAAAAAAAAAAAAAAGAAAAGAAAAGAAACTAGAAAAAGAAAACTTAACTTTGTGTAAAGTAAGCAAAAGGAATAAAATATTAAATACAAGAACAGAAATTAATAAAATTAAAAATAATAAAACAAGGAGGAAAGCAGCCAAATCAGAAGTTGTGTTTTTGTGAAAGATCAATAAAATATATAAACATCTAGATATTTTACTAAAATAGAGGAGATATAGATGTTACCAATCTCATATAAAAGATGAGCCATCGACTACAAACTGCACAAACCTAAAAAGATATTAAGGAGACACTAGAAACAAGTCTCCAAACATGAATTAGGCCATGTCACTCAAACAGACAAAATCTTGAAAGACACAAGCTAACAAAACTCACCCAAAAAGAAATAGATAACATAAATAGTTCTATATCTATTATAGATATTAAATTCATAGTTAAAACCCCTCAAATAAACAAACAAACACTTCCAGGCTCCAGATGTCTTCATTAATGAATTCTACCAAACACTGGAGAAAAAATAATAATTCTAAAAAGAAAAAATAATAATTCTATATAATCCCTTTAAGACATCAGAAAAGGAACAAAGGACTTGTATTTGGAATTTGTAAGGAATTTTCACAATTTGATTCAATTTAAAAAAATCAACTTAAAAAATAGGCAAAAGATCATAACAGACATTTTACCCAAAAATCACCGGTAAATCATTGCATGAAAATATGCTTGCCATCATTCCCCAGAGATACGTAAACTAAAAGAGAGACTTCAATATGCCTATTAGAATGGCTAAAATCTGCACACTTGATAGTCCCTCGTGCTAGCAAGAATTTGGAGCAACAACTCCCATACATTGTTGGCAGGATTGCAAAGTCATCCTGGACAATGGGTTGGACATTGTATATAAAGTCAAACAGACCCTTACTATATTACCCACTTACCATGCCCTGGGTGTTCTCGTAGAGAAATGAAAAGTTATACTCTTATAAAATTCTGTATGTGAATGTTTATAGCATTATTAGTCATAATTCCCCTAAATTGGAAACAAGTCAAAAGTCCTTAGATGAATAAATGAATAAACATTTTGCAATACATTCACCAACAATATGCTGCTTTGTAATACGAAGGAATGAACTGGTAAGAGGTGTAAGACATAAGAAAACCTCAAATGCACAATACTGGTGAAAGACGCAAATCTCAGTTGCTACATCCTATGTAGCTTCATTTCCATGACATTCTTCAGAAGAAAAAAAATTTGAGGTAGAGAGAGGACAGTGGCTTCCAGGGATGTATAGGGAAAGGTTTGGTTACAAAGGGTGGCAGGAAGTTTTCTCAGGTGCTAGAACTGCTATGCATCCTGTTTGTGTGGTGGTTACATGCATTCTTTTATGTGTTAAAATGTTCAGAACTGCATAACAAAAGTGTGAATTTTCTGTGTGTCAATCGTTAAGATAACCGAAATTCTTAAATAATTGTAAACACTGTAAAGCCATCCCTTTGCATCTCTTTTTTGTGCATTCTATGCTTCCTGTCTCTAACATTAGATCTCATATCACAAATATTAAACAGAAGTCAGCCTACTGATGCTCGGCAGAGGGAGAGACTGGGATCAAAGCCCAGAGCCCTATCCACAGTCATCCCCCATCCCACTGATTCACCATGACTCATGTCATGCAGGTGTCTGCCATGTGCCAGAAACTGCACATGCTTGTCCTCAACCCTTCGAGAGCACACAGAGTGAGTGTATGTTACCTGCTGGCTACAAGCAGCCTTAGTTGTTTTAGTCCCTGCATCATTCAGCTGTGGGTGGGGTTATGTCTTCCCTACAGGAAGGGAAGCTCCTGGAGGTCAGGAATCCAGTTTTGTTTCTTTCCGGTGATCTGCAGAATGTCAGGGTCCCGTACTGCGTCCTTGTAAGCAGGCTGACAATGTGCCCAGCACAGTAAATCATTGTTAATGGGATTAATCATGAACAAAGAATCGGGCCTTTTTTAATTCAGTCTCCTCTTCTCTTCTCAAGGGTTCTGGCCTTGCATCAGTGAAGTGGCTATTACATACTACAGTACACAGTTTTTATAGATTCTAATTTGAACTGAAACTTGGCAAAAGGTTACAAAATAATAATAATAGTTAATATTTACTAAGAGTCCACCATGTGCTGGGAGCTCCGATTCCCTTACTTCATCTCCATAATAACGGGATGAGGTAGTGTTATTAGTCCCATTTCATAAATGAGGAAGCAAAGACTTAGAGACTAAGTAATTTGCTCAAGGATAATTACAAACAGCGTTGGTGCTCTGATCCGGCCATTAACCACATGGCTTCCCATGTGTGGGGACACAGATGCAGCTGGAGGAGACGTGGATGTCATGGATACCCAGAGACTGTCTATGGCCTTGGTGGGATCAGTGAATGGCTGGCCTGGGATAAGGGACGGGCAGGCTTGGAGAGTCTAGAATTCTGCTTAAAGGAAGAGAAAACTAGGGTTGAACTGAAGACAAGAAAGGTGGTGACCAAGTGATAGCACACAAAAATTTAAAAATACCCAGCCCTACAAAGAGGAAACCATGAGTGCCAAAGGCAGGAGAAGAGCAATCTGAGGTCATGTTCTCTCATGTCACCATGCATTTTGGGCAGGAGTGATTGCTCTGCTGATTTTCCTCACTTGGTGGCCAAGCTCTTATTTTAGCGTTGGCAAAATCACATAAAAATACAATTATACAAATTTACACTAAAATATCTTGGAAGATGTCCAAGATAAATACATATAACACAATTTTCTAAAAATCCACACAGCTGTTGACTAGTATTACTCTGATATGAACATGCGATTTTCTTTGGGCTGAGTGTCCCGTCCTGCCAAATAGCCAGAGCTGAGCTTGAACAACTTTCAAAAGGGCATAGTAGTGATTTGCCCAAAAGCTCAGGAAGTGGGCAAATGCTCTGATCACGCCAAGTTCTGAAAGGATAAGTAAACTAAGTGGTCTGCGGAATTCCCTTGGGGACTTGCACCTTTCCTATTCACAACCCACTGGGTCCCAAGGGGTCATCAGCAGTAGGTAGGTGGCTCACTTTGGCCAATCCTGGGACTTTGATCAGAAATGTGCTCTAGACCCTTTTCCCTCCCTGATGGAATTACGGAGAATCTAGGACTCCAGAGCTGTTGCTCCATCCTGCCAACTCAAGTTGGGGGCCTGACCAAAAGTCAAATCAACAGAAAGAAAGCAAGGACCAAGATGTGGAGAAAGAAAACTCAAGTTCTGATGCACCATCTGAGTGATGGGATCTATTGGTGCCCAAATTTGACATCCTGAGAGTTTTCTGTCCTGATGGTCAGAATCCTTTTCGGGCGTGGACCATCATGAGCTGGGCTTTACAAGGTCTGCAACTGGAGGTTGATACCCTTATCAGTTAGAATCTTCACAGAGTACAAAGGGTTTGGGGTATGAGATGGTCTGTGATTAAAAACAAACAAGCAAACAAAAACTTCTAGGCTTTGTAAGATGAGCATGCATCAACAACATAATGATGCACTTTTAAAAAAGCTGCTGTATCCTAGCAAAAAGTATTATTTTTTAACGTTGCAGATTCTTGTAAAAACACTGTATTGCATTTGCAGGCTCTTAAGATACAAAATGAAAGTGAAAGTGAATGAATGTGTACTCAGAGAAAGGATGTATGTACAGACAGCTGAAGAATAAAATAATAAAGTGATAAAAATAATGTCTTTATGAATTGGTTGTTTTTCAGCTATCATACAGAATAATGAAAAGACCACTAGACCAAGATCCAGGAGGTCTAATTTTGAGACTTTCTAGCCAGTAATGTGGTCATCCAACCTCTCTGAGCCTCAGTTTCTTTCTCTATCACATGGATTGACGTACCTTCCCTGAAGTTCCTATCAAGTTGAAGTAATATTTGTGAGTATATGTGATACATGTAATCCTGCGTGACCCATAAACACAATGCACAGGTCACTTTTCCCTAGATGCACTGAGCAAAGCGGCAGCCTCTCGCTTTTCCACATGAATGAGGAGGCTACTGACGTGACTCCACTTTTCAGATGACAAGGTCAATATAGTGTACAGATTAGTCTGTGAGTCAGAAGGCTCTGGGACTGGGGTTTCCTCCCAGTCCGCTGGTGTCCAAGTCTGCTTCGCGTACCCTCTATAAGTGACCAATAGCTTGTACTGCTTTATTACCAATGTGTTTTAATGAATAGAAAAGTACAGCACATACTGTAATTGCAAATAGTAAAGGTCTAGTGCAGACTGAAGGCTGAACATCAGCGGCTGAATCTTTTGAAAAAGAAATGCTCCCCGATGGAGCCAGGATGCTGGGTGCACTGCATCTCATTTCATTGCTTCCCTGCTATGCCTGAAGTCTGAAAGTCATGTAAGAAATTATTTCCTGAAAGGCACAAAATGTTATTGAGAAAACCTCAAAGGCTTTCCGGGAAATGGACAGAGTCAGTCTAACCCCAATTTTTTTTTAAAGCTGTACTTTAATCTCTCCTGAAGGTGGGGGAAATGTTGTAAAAGTCCTCCCCTAGAATTGCAGGAACATCTTTCACTTACATCCATTTCTTTTTCTTTCCATATGTATAAACATTTCTTTTCCATTTAGGAGCCCAGAGAATTGGATTACACATGCTATGTTCTCCCTGGTGACAGAGAGGCAGACATAAAGGAAATCTATCACTGCAACATTCCATTGTGTGGTTCTCCTTAATCCATACCGAGGGAGGTGGCTTTGATTCTGTTGGTTCATGTACTTTACCGGACTGTAAAACACTTTTGTGATGTGCCAAGAAGATTACTCCCACCCTTGATTGCTTGAGTGCTCTTCTAGGGAGAAGGTAGGAAAAGCCCTCACATAGCTTTATTTCTAAATTCAACAAACATTTCTAAGGGAGATGTTCTCTGCCTGGTCCTGTGCTTGATGCTGGAGGTAAATTTGTGAAAGACCCAGGCTCAGTTGGCAAGGAGCTCACAGTCCCCAAAACACACATAGGGTGCTCTCAGCTCTCACCTCACTTCTCACCGAGCAGATGCAATGCACCATTAGGAGAATACAGAAAGAAAGCTCACCCTATTGACACTAGCTGCTCCTTGTTGAAGCTTTTGTGAGCAGAAGAGGAGATGGCGCTGGGCGTACATCTGCTGCGTCACAAACCCATCCTGTCTGTTAGTTCCTTTTCTCTTGTTGCTGGGACAAAATACCCAACACCCAAAATTAAGGAAGGAAAGGTTTAGTTAGCTCACAGTTTGTGGAGGTTTCAGTCCGTAATCAGCTGGCTCCACAGCAGGGGGCAGCTGTTCATGGTGGCAGCAGGTATCACAGGTGACAAGCACAAAAAGGAGCAAAAGGGAAGAGCAAGTCGCTTTCCTTCCCTTATATTCTATGCAGGCTGTCCACCCCAGGGCAGGTGCAGCACTCACACCGCCAATCCCAGCACTGGTCAATGAACCAATCACAAATGCTAGATTCAGCCATTTTCAAAAGGCCTGCCGCCCCCCATGGCTGCAGGAGGCTTTGGGGGGACATCCAGATGCTAACCATAACACTGTCCTATTTTCTCTTTATCATTTTCACATCCATTTGTCTACAACTACCTATCATATGTCCTCTCTCTTGGAAACACTGGGTAACCCTGGACCAAAACAGATATGGACAGCTCTGCCCAATGGGTCTTCCAGTCTGTTGTGGAAAACAAGACAAGACATAGGCAAAGAAATGCATACGTGTAGACAGTGACTTAAAAAAGCTTAGAAGTGGCTCAGGGAAAGAACTCAGTGAGGGGCCTTCCTTTCCAGGGAGGTCCAAGAAGAAGTATCTGGGAAGATAACACGTAAGCCAAGACTGGAAAGATGACTGAAAGGGAACAGCATGAACAAGGTGTTTGGGGTAGGATACAGCATTTAAGCTTGAGGAACTGAAGACCTGCCTCAAACTCTCCCCCTGTATTTTGTTGGGTCTTCGTCATGGGGATTCTCCTATATTCATCCCCTATATTACTATGTCACACAATCCATCTTTGGGGAAACTTGGTGATGGTATAAGGTGGTGATGGTGGTGGTAATAGCAGATATCCTTGATGGTGCTGGTGGGAGAATGAATGGTTCTGGTCTCAGTGGTGGTGATCTGATGGTGGTGACATTGACAACAATGGGGTCTGCATGGATTAAGTGACGGTGACAATGAGGAGGGAGGATGGAGTGGATATGGATGATGATAAGATGGTGTCAGTTTTGGTTTTGTTGGTGAAGGAGATGGTAATGGTAAGAGCAGTAATGATAGCACTGTGGGGTGAAA
>RJWT010023601.1:0-16754 GCA_004365215.1 Cuniculus paca | reverse complement strand
AAGCTGATTGGAAGAACTGAACATATGTCAATCCTGAAAAGTAACACCTCTTCACTGTTACCACTGATTCCTCCTAGATAACTGCTTCATCTTTGCCTGCTTGCCCACCTGGACCAACTGCTTCATTCACATGAAATTACTCTGCATCCTTCCCCAGCAGAGCACCTGCCTTGCCTTAGATCTCAGAAAGACATCATTGTCCCCATTGGAGGAACTCATATTTCCTCTGGATCCAACCAAATGCCTTGTACGTGTATAGTCCAGTACTATCACTTCAGACTCCAGTTTGTTATGGTCATCATGCTATGCCTGCTGCATAGCACATAGTAGGTGTGCAGTACAACATGTAGTAGGATGAACTTACTTTGTAAAGCACAGGGGCCTTTCTATGGCAGCGTCTCTCGCTCTGCTGGAATCCTGTCCTTGCTGTGACACCACTGTCACTTGATTCTATGCACATTCTCTCCATCCACCAAGTGGGAGGTAGACCCTTAATCTCTAATATTCTACTTCTGTGGAGCAACACAGGCCTCAGACTCCAGCAAGAACAAGGAAAAGCAGCTCAGAAATGATGCACTGCAAGCCTTGCTCTTGACACTTCGTGCTTGGCCCCAGCTTATTAACTCTTACTTTGCACAGAGTAATAACGATTTTTCCTTCTCCGTTGTCCTAACCCTCTTTTTTAGTGGCGCTGGGGATTAAACCCAGCATCATTGTACTGAGCTGTGTCCCAGTCCTTCTTACATTTTATTTTGAAACAGTGTCTCATTAGGTCACTAAATTGCCCAGGCTGGACTCAAAGTTGGGACCCCCTTGCCACAGCCTCCCAGAGTGTAAGGATTACAGGTGTGCGCCACCACACCTGGCTGTCCTAGACTCCTGAGCTTAGAAACTGTAAAAAGGAGGCATGGTTGAGTGGGAGCAGGGTAGGAAGAGGGAGATGATGACACTAGCAGTGTAGAACCATGAGAGACACCGACATAGGACAAAGAATTATTAATGAACCACCATCATGATTGAGATTGGAGAAGCATTTTACCAGGTTCTGATCAGTTACTGCTGATGTTAGCATTTGCTGCACAACATTCTTTCAAGGACACAGGCCATGCAGATGCTTCTAGTCTTCCAATCCAAGTTCACCCTGAGTGGTTGTCTATGTGGTGTGACCAAGGTGTCTCCCTCCTCCTCCTTTGCAGTGCCAGCTGACCTTCCGAGGCTCCCTGGAACTGACACTGACAGTTCTGACTACGTGAAGAGGCTGGGTGACAGTTGCTAGGCATTTCATTCTTGGCTTTTGATGGGCTATAACTTAGTCATCATTCAACTTCAAGTAACATAATTTCCTCAGTGTATAAGATGCTTAAAATTGAGAAATTTCTTTCCTACATGATATATTATTATTTTTTCTTCTTCTGGCAATTGCTTTAGGTTCAGATGTCATAGCTTAACTTCTTCCCATAAAGGTCAACCTACTCTGGTGTCTTGTTCCATCTGAGTCTTTCCCTACTTTGCTCTCAGCCAGTCTCCTTCGTTGGATTTTGTCCTAGAATAACTCAAATGTGTCTGATTATTCCATCATACATAGTTTGTCATTTCTGCATGTAGACGACATTTTTTCCACTAGATTGATCAGTATTTTGTAAAGTGAAGGATACAAAGAGGAGAAAACCCAATCTCTCTCAGCCGAATCCTCTAAGCATCTGCAGTCAAAGGAAAAACCCCAAAGGTTGGCAGCCCAGGGCGCTAAGGCATGGAGCTTCGCTGCCCATTTCTCTTCTCCTTGATGCAATGGAAGCAGGAAAATTCCAGATCCTATGCATGCTCTTGGACTAGCATTTCCTCCATCCTCTCTTAACCGTAGAATTCCAAACTCTATGGAATTTAGGCAGTGATAGATGTTGCCAAAGGGCCAGTCTTACACATTCTCTAGTTGATTTGTAAGAAGTCGTTAGTGACACTTAGTCACGAGCTACTGTATCACACCTTAACACTGCTGCGCGTGCAGTGCAGTGGTTCAGGGAGCTGCTACTGAGGACGGCAAGCAGAGACAGGGTTGCGTTCTGTGTACAGATCACACTTAAAAGAAACAGAGCTCTCGAGTGCCTCTGCCTCCCAATTGTTGGTTGTGCTGGGAAATGAGCTCTGGAAAATGGGTGGCAGCCGTGCATCGCTGAGAGGACACCTGCGCATGTGTGCGCCTGCGCATTCAAACAGGATGCCACCTCTGCCTGTCCTGGTCCTTTCCAGATCTCAGTTTCCTAGCGTTGAGAAATGGGGTTATTCATTGTTGCTTTATAAAATCTGTCGTGAAAATCCAATAAATAATTTTGCGAGAGCTCTTAGCGTCCTGTTGTCATTAGGCAGTTGCTTGATAAATATTTGCTGAATGACCGAAACGGTGTTTACTTGAATCTGCTTTGTAATTTTTTTTTGCTTTGTAATTTTTCTTAATAAAATTATATACAAGGGACATCTCCAAGTAGCTCTGTTGCCAAAAGAAGAACTAGTGGAATCTGTCTCCAGCGGAATTGCCTAAAATATAGTTTTATCTGTTACTGTTTTCTAGGTTTCAGTTGACTGATGTTTTCCGTTTATCGACTGATTGATTGCCATGCTGCGGGTTGAACCCACAGCCTTTGCACTGAGCCATCTATCCAGCTCTTTTAAAAATTTTATATTTTGACAAGAGCCCAGTAAGTTGCCCAGGCTGGGTTCGAACTTGTGATCCCTCAGTCTCACTCTCCAAGAGCAGGGCTCCTTTTCGTTTTAAGTTTTTATTAGCACATGTTTACTATACATAATGATCACATTCGTCATGAGGAATTTGTACCCATACGTGATATATCTTAATCATTTTTCTCCCATCCCCCACATTCACAAAAGCTCCGTTTGCATTTTTCCCTTCCATTCTCTTTTTAAAACAAGCTTTCCTTTCCTTCCCTTCATCCTCCCCCCTTCCTTGTCCGCCTTGACCTTTGGAACAAGTTTTTCCTACTTCCCCATATCTATCCTTCATTTTGCTCTTTATTTACCCTTCTTTCTGAGGTTCCACAAGGAATCAGCCCGGGAGTGAACTTGGTTAAGTGGTGGCAGTGGTAATTAGGCCAAGGTCATGCATCTGTCCCCTGAGGGCCACTTAGCTCGGCCAGGCTCCGGGTCCATGCACTGTGATTGTAACCCAGCTGGCAGATTAGCAAGTGTATCATCGTGTCCAGAAGGACCCCTGGGGAAGGGCCACAGGACCAAGGCGAATAGTTCCTGTCCTGGGGAAGCAGCTGCATGGGTTGCTGTTGTGGGCAATATGACCTGAAGGTGGCGCTGTTTCCCAAGGAGAAAAAAGTGCAGGGGCTACGGCCCTTGGTTTGAAAGTTTGTGTGCAAAAATCAGCTGGAGAGAATCTTTCAGGTAGTTCAGACCAGTTCCCTCACTTTCCAGGCAAGGGAACTGAGACCTAGAGATCTAAAACGCTTGCCAAAGTCACACCAGATTCACCACAGAGGCAAGACACAGGCTCCCACATCATACACTTGAAATTTCTCTACAGTTTTCAAAATTGTTAGATTTTTATACTGAAACAGTGTCATGAAGATGCTAAATTGCTCAGGCTGGACTCGAACTCGTGATCCTGCTGCCTTGCCTCTAGAGTGCTGGGATCATAGGCGCACAGCGCCATACCCTGTTCCAGTTCATACACTTTTGCAATTTTCATTGCACGAAGGGTTTCCCATCTTAAATGCTTAAAAGATAATAGAATGGATCACTTAATCCCTAAAGTGGTGATACTTTCCAGGAATTCAGTCGTTGAATTATAATCATCTATGATCCTCTATCACAAGCTAGATTCAAGCTGTTCTGGTTTTTACTATGAAAAGAATTTTCATCAAGCCTCTGGATTAATAGGTGATTTGCATTTCCTGTTTGTACATGTGAAAGAAGAAACATAATTTTTATGGCTAGAATTTAATTCTATACTGTCTTCTGCCAAATGTAGATGAAGCAGAGTTAAAATTTCTATTTAAACCGTCTCACTCCAGGTGATACGCAGGCTTCTGAAAGTTGCTCATGGGTAGCAGCTGCGAAGAAAATAATTCTAGGCAATCACCTTTCACCCTTTCCCTAATTCAGAGATAGTGAAGTGTATCGGGGTAGGTGTGGCAGGTGTGTGTATAAAATCAGAATCCAATTTTTAGAAATTTTATGCTCTCAGATGCATTATTTCTTTAAAGTAAGTTTTAGCTGGGTGTGATGGCACACACCTGTGATCTGAGCAAGGGGGAGGCTGAGGCAGGAGAATCGCCACAGTCCAAGGTCAGCCTGAATTACATAGTCTCAAAAAACTACCTGGTCTCAAAAAGAAAAAAACAAAATAACTAAAGTAAGTTTTATTTACTTCTGAGGATGGTGAGTAGTTGGGAGAGTGAAACTGTCTTTACTTTCTCCTGATGGAAGTGGCCCATGGGGGTTGGATAGAGCCGTCTTATCCGATTCAAGGTCTCTGAAAGAAGACCTCCATTCCAGGAGCCACGTAAAGCTTTTCCTGAGTCACTGACCAAACAGCAGGCATCTTAGGGACAGCAGCACTCTTTCCTCTATTCACCTTGCAGAGTTTTCATTATTTGAAATTATTAGATTTTTCCTTTTCCTTAAAGGAGGCTCATGAGATTTGATAGTTTCTGAAATAACTTCTCGGTGTGCCCAGTGCAATACTTGGGACACATTTATCCTAAAACAATCCTTGTTTCTCTAAAACTAAAATGAACTGGCCACCCTGTACTTCATCTAGTAACCCCTGGGTGACCAGTGGCTTCCAGGCCAGGCCAGGCTAGGGCAGGGGAGATGGCCTCAGGGTCACAGTCTCTCTTCATGATCCCCCTTCACCTGGTTCCCTGGGCTAGGAGTGGGGGCACCTGGGAGACAGTGGCCACCTGTAGCCTTGTCGCATTTTCTCTGCCTGTGGTGCCTGGATTGTGCTCCCCTCTTCTTCTTTTTCATAGGCAGTCAAGCCCTTCCTACACCAAATAGCCAGAACGTCTTCAAGCAAAGCAGGCCCTGAGCACACCCCTGGGAATTACACAGGGAATGGATCTCACATCCCCTGGAGCAACAATTCAACAATGTTGACCATTTTTGATACCTGGGGGAGAAATTAAAGATTTACTTTGCAGGCAACTTTCCTTCACGTACGCCAATTTTTTTTTTAATTCCAATGCTGGGGATTGAACTTAGAATTTATGCACTGAGCTACATCCTTACTGCCTTTTAAAAGTATTTTATTTTCAGATGAGTTCTCCCTAAATCATTACTGAATTGCCATGGTCCTGCTCAGACTCCCAGAGTGTTAACATTTTTTTCTGAGTGGGGTGAGAACACTTAGCTCTGCTTTCTTAGCAAATTTCAAGCATATGATACATTGTTATTAAATGTAGTCACCATGCTGTACCTCAGGTCTCCAGACAAAAGAGTTTTAAATACATTGATTCTAAAATATCCCTGGAGCTAACAATTTTCCCCAAGCAATTAGCAACCCAGTTTGTCTTTGTTTCTCATATCCTATTTTCAGTGAAAAGCCAGAGGAACTATTTGAAAATGCACCAAGTTGTTATTTTAGTGAATTTGCAGCAATTAGCAGTAGATTGAGAAAATATTCTCAGTAGAGAATATTTTAGACTGCATTTCTGCTGTTCTTAAATCCAGTAGAAAAACATTTGTCCAGTTGGCCATACTGCAATTTTAAGTGTTTTTGAAATGTGAGATAATGAACTAAGTTGTAGTGCGTGAAAATGTATGTACTACACTGATATTTTTCACATTCTACAGACTTTTCTACTCATTGCTTATGATTTGCACTTGTAAAATTGGTGCCTTGTATTAGCAAGCCCTGATAATAATAAAGTAAAATGGACAATAAAAATGAAAAATGAAAAATTTACTGCCAAAGTGCAAATGAAATTAAGCAATCAAACAACAAACCAATAAATAAATAGAAGGAAATGAAAACGAGCAGTTACTTAATTTCTCACTAAGATATATCAGAATGAATTTTTAAAAATTTAACATGAAAATGAATTTTTATTTTTATTTTATTTTATTATTATTATTATTATTGTTTTACCCGGAATTGAACTCTTGCTTGCCAGGCAGGTGCTGTGCCGCTGAGCTATAACACTGGGCCAAAAATGAATTTTTAAACATAAACTTTAATAAGTAAATATTGATGGTGATAATAAATAGTTTTCACATCAAGATAAGGTAAAAGTGAAATTATTTATAATGTGCACATGAAGTATAGAAGTCACAGTGGTTATTTTTAGCAGTTGCTTATTTTTATAAAATTGCTTTCTTATTACAGAGGTCGACTGTTTGCATTGTAGGAAACTGAACACAGAAACATAAGCAAAAAGTTCCCCCCCAACCATAAAAAAAAAAAGCAGCAAAATAAAAATAACAGGTAATCATACCAGGCACAGAGAATCTCTGAATTTCAATGTGTGAGTTTCCAGTTCTATTTTCTGTATGTATTTATTTTTCTTAATTATATCACCCACATTCTTTTAAAACTATCATTTAATTTAGCGTGGAAAAGGAAGGAAACTGGAATGAAGAGAAAGGACGATGAGATTGTGCAAGAACACTGATAATAACATACAAAACACAGAACTGCTGCACAAATGGAAAAAGCAGAGTGGAGATCATTCTATCATTTTAATCATGCCTGACTAATAGCTCATGAGTCGCTGAAATTTTCATCACCATTATTCATTTCAGCATCACATGTTTTTTCTGGGGGGGTGGTGTGTGTGTGCATGTTAAAGGCACATTTCTGCATAATTTAAAGAATGAATGACTAGGACTAATTTTTTTTTAAAAACTGTGATTGATTTCAAAAGCATTTGAAATGTCCATCTTTCACCTATTTGAACTTCCCAACCTGACCTCGTGGGTAACAGTTAAGACAGGCCCATTCCCCCCGCTAGATTTAGCAGGTGAAATTGCTCACTGGGAAGTGTTTAGCATCAAACTGCCCCAGTCAGGCTGGCACGATGAGGCACACACTGAAAAGACAACCGCTAGAATCTCATCCCGAGCCAGAGGCCACCGAAAGCGCCTGTGAGGTTAAAAAGCCAAATGTGCGGCCAAAGGAAGAAGTGAAAAACAGCCACATGCGTGCGATCCTTGAAAGCCAATAGTTAGAAAATCGTGGGAACAGGGGGGCTCAGGTGACACCTGTATGGAGGCCTCATGAGCACACAGATTTGCCACTGCGTGTAGACAGAGCCAGCACGAAGGCAGCAAGAACAAAAATAGCTTGCGTCTTTCCAGCAGGGCGCGTTACCATATTGTACCCAACGTGAGGATATTAATTTCACAGTTTTCACGGCTAAGTTTAAACATAGGAACATGTCACAAATAAGCGGCCCTCTCAGTGAGGCTCCATCAGCTGGGATTTCACAGTCTGCAATTTTTGAATTCAGCGGGGTCCCCGAGGGCCAATCAATATTGGTGGCAATTATTCTTAGTACAGACTCCAAATGAAATGGGCGTGTTTTTTTTTTCCCCCTCTTTTATCAAAGTGGGAGATTGTGATATAGAAATAAGTGAACTCCCTTGTGGCCGGCAGTGGGCTCCTAACAGCTGCAGCGAGGCTGTGCTGAGTCTCTCGCCTCTTCCTCAGGAACAGCCCCATAATGACCCGGGTATTTTAACTCTTGACTGTGAGCAATGTTTGTTGGCTTGCTAGAAAAAACTAGCATGTGTCAAACAAAGAAAACATGAAAACAAGCAAACAGAAAAAAAAAAACCCACAAACAAACACATAAACACTCAAACCAGCAGAACTTCCAAAGCAGCTGCTGGGAGCATGACCAGCTACCCGGGTTTTATTTACACTCTGTTTCTAAGCCACGGGCTCTCCTGGGCCAGGGCTGGAGAGTCAGTTTACATTGGAGACGGAAAGGTGGTGAAACCCTTTTTTTCTTTTTAAAACATTTCTGAAATTATGCAAGAAACTGACTTCTGCAAATCAGTAGATAATTATTCTTTGAAAAGTTGGTTATTCTTTAAAAATTTTTGGGGGGAGAGTCTATGATTTTAGGGAGTTGGGGATTGAAGGTGGGGAATAAGGAATGGAAAATCTGAGGTGAATCCAGAATTCGAAATGACAGTTGAAGTTTCTTTTCCTGGTGGGTTTCTGGTTTATGTTAGCTAGTTTGGCGCTAACCTTGGGGGACTTGGTTAGCTACACTAACAAACCTGAGTCACCAAGGGAGAGAGGAAGGGACGGAAGAATGTAGTCTGCAACAGAAATGGGGATAGATATGTGTTTGAATTTCCTAATCCTGGGTGTGGGGTCTCTTTTGTCTTCAGCCTGATCCTACATTGAGCTTTTCATTCAGTTTTACTTTTATCTAATTAATCATGTAAAATGCCAGAGATCTAGGAATCTAAAATTGTTCTCATGCCATTTTATGTTAACTAATAACAAAACAAAGCAGATCAAAATTACCTGTTCTGCTTCCGGTTTCAGTATATTTTCAAAGTATCAGTTCTCTTAAATAAATGCCAAAAAAGAAAAAGAAAATTGGAAAAGAGCCAAAGATGCAAATGGAAAAGAGTCATAATAAAATGGCTTATTGTTTTTATAAACTCAGCAGCACATTAGCCACCTTAGAATTACAGATTTTTGTGTGTGTGTGCAATTTGTTTATTTTTCCCTCTCTTTGGAGGAAAGATTATAACGAATCAAAGGGAAGGTTTAGAAGACATTCCAGGTCCTAAACTCTGTTTGCCACTTTCAAGATTTAGCTACTATGAATTGTGCTGCCATAAACATGGGGATGCAAGTATCACTGTAATGTGATGTCTTTAACTCTTTTGGGAAGATACCTAGAAGGGGAAAAACTAATTTTAGCTTTTTGAGAAACCTCCATACTGATTTCAGTAGTGGTTGTACTCGTTTACATTGCCACCAAGAGAAAATGTGATATTTACACACAATGGAGTACTATTCTGTCATAAAGAAGGATAAACTCGAGTCATTGGTAGGTAAATGGATGCACCAGGAGACCATGATGTTGAGTGAAATAAACAGAAGACACAGAAGCTTAAATATTTCATGGTTTCTCTTATATGAGAAACCCAAAGTCTAAATAAATTGAAGAGAAAATTGAAAGATATGTAATAGAAAATGAGGAGATAGATCTTTCTCTGATGGAAAGGGAGTCAAGAGATGGAGGGTGGGGAGAGAAAGGGGAGGGAAAGAGATAAAAAAGGAATGAAGATATTTGCATTCCACAGAAGGAATGCAAAAATCGTGTACCGCCAACATGTACAAATAAACACAGATCTGTCTGCCCTTGAAAGATCCAGGTCTGTGTGGATCCTCACCCCTAAATGGGAGTCTCTGGGCAGAGAGGTGAGGTAGAGGTGTAAACAGCTTTGTCTGCTGTTGAGCTTAGGGTTGTGGTTAGTGAGTGCTTACCTAACAAAAGGGTCTGGATGAAGTGTTCTTTCTCTGACAGTTCCATAGTTATAGTTCATTATTTTTTCAGATTCTTTGAGAGAATGGATCAAAGTTGCTGGAATTACTGGTTGGAAGTCAGTACTCTAAAGGTCAAAACTACTTTGCTTTCTTCCTGCCCTTCTCCATGTTGAAAATGGTTTAGGAGAAAGGTTCCTGCTTGCAGTGGTGATGTGTGGTTAATATCATTAGACTTCTGCTTTGGATTAAGGCTGCTAATTAGTTTCTGCCCTTGACTTTTTCCAATTACAGCTAGAAGCCCTGGTGCTAAACACCTGGGCAGATTACCTAATTAGATGAAAGAAACATACACAGTCGTTCCCAGGTAATTATTTTAACTTTCAGTGTTTGTTTTAAGTTCAACACGCAATGCACAGGGCAGCCCTGTCTACCCTACTGATGACAATATTTCAGCTCCAGGCAAGGAAGTTGTTCTGACATTGCCTTGCACAGGGACAATATGGAGTCCTTTTTGTGTGTGAACACGTTTAAGAGGTGACAGATCTGTTTTTCTTCCCCCGGACACAGAGAAGACACACATGCCAGTGAGTCCTACTCAGTCCCACACAGGTCCTCAGAGCAAGCATGATTTCCTTGATGCATGAACAGATCACAGAGTCTCTGTGGGTGATGATAATATTGTCCCTGAGCCCAAGAACACCACGGAGCTCATGGCTCTAGAGTGGGACATCTTCTTGTCTTGAGAATTTATCTTCTTAAATAAGGAAGGGTGGGAAAGTAGGGGATTCAAAAAGAAAAACTGCTCTGTTCCTTTCAGCCACCAGTGTGGCACCGTGGACCATTCCTGGTTCACAGGGAAGCTCCAGGCCCAGCAGGAGCTGAGCAGGATGCGTAGACAGCGAAATAGAATCTTCCTGGAATGGGTGACTATGTCAAGTAAGTGCTGGACACTTATAATGCTAGTCTCAGCCATTTTGTGTCACTTCATCCCCACGCAGTCCCTGAGGCCAGCTAAGTTTGTGCCAGCCACTTCCTGAGTGTGCTCTGGCCTTGGCTCTCTCTCCAGCTACATCCGTCCCATCTCCTGAGCGCCTCCTCCCCAGGGAGGCCTGTCCTCCTGGAGCCCCCTTCTTAGAACTCTCCACTGCTTTGCCTCTCTTTGCTTCAGGAGCCTGCAGGGCTGCACTGTGCACTGCTTTGTGTCTGAATGCGTATTCGTGCCAGCTGAGCTCCTGCATCCCGAGAACTTCCAGTCAGCAAACAGGGGCTGAGGTGTGAGATGTGTGTGACTGGCACTCTTGCCAGTGCTCAAGTCTCAGTGACTCTCTTCTCGCCTCGAGCTTCCAACCCAAGGGGAAGGGTGGTAGGCAGCACACAAGTGGATACATAAACACGAGTGCTAAAGTCATGGAGTAGTAACAGTTCTGAAGCAAAGAGCATCACTAGACAGGAAGTGACAGGGAAGTTAAGGTAGAAAAGAAGAATGAGCACTGAGAGGCAAGCACCCCTTCTACCACTCCTAATAATCTCGCTCATCCCCACAACTCGGTGAACTAGGTGTCACTGGAGAAAACAAGTATGAGCAAAGAGAGAAAGAAGTATCATCCAGTTTCTGATCAGGCTGCATTTCTTCTACCACACTGTGTTCATTTGGAGAGTCACCAAGCACAGCCCATATTCAAGGAGAGGGGCGATGCTCCACTTTTAATGGGCGAAGTGATCAGTAACAGTTATGGTTGTATCTGGATGTCCCTCCAAAGCCTCATGCAGTCGTGGAGGTGGGCGTCTAGAGTTTGTGAAGGACTCATGGTCCAGTGCTGGGATTATGGGTATGACTGCTACACTCAAAGTGGGGGTGGCCTACATACAATATAAGGGACAGAAAGAGTCTTCTGTCTGTGCTCCTCCCCTCTTTGCTTTTGTTGTTTTTGGTATCTGCCACTACCATGAACTGTTGCCCCTCTGCCATACCACCCTGCCTTGGAGCCAGCTGAGTATGGACTGAAACCTCCACAAACTGTGAGCTAAATAAACCTTTCTTTCCTTAATTTTGGGTTTTGGGTATTTTGTCCCAGGAATGAGAGAACAGTAAACAAGACAGTAACCTTTGGGCATGTCTGAGAACCAACACAGATGTGTGTCCAGTTCTCCACCCTTCCTAGGGCTGGTCAGTATGTTTAAATATATCCCTATGAGATTTAAATTCTTTGGAGTGCATTTATTGTCATACATGAATAAGCACAGCTGATACCAGGCTGTGTGCCCAACCAAGACTGCCTGATTCCAAATCTTATGCTACCTACCTTGTGGAGGGCACAAAAATAGGCTCTCTGAGCCTATTCATCCATTCATTCAAATAAAAACTCAAATATGTAAGGAGTACCTCCATTTGTCTGGTCCTGAGACAATATGCGCTTACTTCCTATGTTACATTTACAGCCTAGCAAGCGGTATAACAGTAGCGAGGTCATAATGATTCAGCGTGAGGAAGGTAGAGATATGGAAACCTGGAATTGGAAGGTGTGTCTATCCTTCAGGGATTATGTGGTTAGGGAAGGTATCCCGGGGAAGTGACATCAAATCAGGAACTTGAGGAGTGAGTGTGAATAAAACATGAGACTAACCAGCAGGTTTAAGAGCATGTCATATAGAACTTGTCGGATGTAGGGAGCCACTGAGGCTGGAGATTGATCACATGTGTGGGGCTAAAGCAAGCCCAGCCCTGAAAACACAGAGAGCCCCAAACAAGCTACATAAACAAGCTGTTCCAGCTCCAAGAAGGCCAGGGGCCCAGGGCAGTCAGGCAAACAAGTTGCTAGGCAGCAGGCTTGAAATTGATATTCTTCTTTGGAGTGTATAAATAAATGTGCTACAGTGGTTGAAGAGTTCCTTCTCTCCCACCAGGAGAGTAAGGGCTCCACCTGACCCCAGTTTTCATCTCTTTTCTTTATTTTCCCATCCTCTCACCATCCTTCCGCCTGGGAACATCTAGAGCTGCATATGGTCACTACAGCAGAAGCCTGGCCTTTAAATTTGCAGACACTTACACCACTGGGTATTGGGAAAACTTGGAGGGATTAGAATTATCAGAAAAAGTCAGGGGTGCACATTTAATTTCTGAGCATCCAAATAATTATGAGAGAATATCATTCAGAAACTGCCTGAACTGATATCCATCTATTCATCCCATAAATATTTAAGGAGTGTCAACTACATTCCAGGCAAATCCTAGCACAGGTTGACAAAAAAAAAAAAAGTAGCCTGGCAGTGCTTACTTTTATAGGATCAGTAAAGAGAAAGTTGCTCTTTTCACAGGGACCTTGTGATTACCAGGAGTTGCCACACCAATGCCAACCATACAGTGACAAATGGTAACTGACCAGAGCCAAAGACAGGTGCCACCCATTGCTTGTGCCGTGTAGCTTTAGGTGTGAACGGGCAAAGCTGACTGGCTGCCTCTCTGTCATGAAAACTACCCACATGCATTTCTTTAGGCTGGAAGTGGGTGGCAAAGAACTGTTTTGCCCTTTTCAATCAATAACTTGAAAGAAGCAGATGCAGGACTTCCTGGAAGATGGTGGAATGGTGAGTGGCAGAAGAGTCTCCGAGATTTGTTGTCCAGATGCTGGAATATAGCAACATGAGGAAGAGAAGAAGAAGGCAAGTGGGTGACTGGGACCCAGGAGGGATCTATAGTGAGAATTGAAGCCCATGGGGAAAGTGGAAGAAGAAAGAGGTGGCAGGTGGTGCTTTCTCCCTGAGATGGGACTCTGTGTGGGAGCAGCAGACCAAACCTGCAGATGCATGGTGGCACTGGCTACCCCGGAGGCCTCCATGGAGAAACATACCAGTGGAATGGAGCAGCGGGTGGAGTCGCTGCAGTGCCTGGTGAATTATCCAGGGGAGGGTGATTGGCCAGCAGCCATCTTAGACAAGGGCCAACTGGACTCAGAACTCAGAACAGCTGCAAGCTCCATTTAGTGGCTTTCAGTGTCTGGGAGCTGAGCTCAAGTCAGCAGGAGGTCAGGGAGCTGAGTCCAAGTTAGCAGGAGGCTGAGAAAATCTGGTTCCAGCCTCACAGCCAGAAAGCAGCCTGAATGTTAATGGAACTAAGAAGTGCAGGCTCACTGGGATTATCCACTACCACACCGTAGAGCTACAGCTGGCTTGCTGGGATTGATCAATTGAGATCTAGATATCTGCTCATGTTGTCTACCAGTGACAGCAGAGACACATCTTGAAGTGGACAGTTTTTTCTTATTTTCTTCTATTTTTTCCTCTCTTTCTTGTTTTGTTTGTTTTGTTTTCCTTGATTGCTTGTTCTTGTTTTTATATGAGTATGAACATGGTTTCTAGTTTCTTGGTTGGTTTTCTGTTCTGTCCTTGTTTTTATTTCTTCTTTCTCTCTTTCCCTCCCATCTTCTTCAGCAGTTTCCAAAGTTTGTGTGATCTTCCTTTGTCTTCTGGCCTTGCTTCTAATCCCTTCCTCTTTTTCTATTTCTCTGTTTTTCCCTAAACCCTTTTAAATTTTCTCTCTTGAGAGTAAAATTGCCATATTGAGGGCTTACTTACTGTATACAGGTTTCTACATTTTGTTATAAAACCAAAATCTAGTTCATACAGTTAAGGGTGGCAAATTAATATTTACCTCACTTTGTCATTTTCTAGGCTGTGTGCGATGCTCTTGTTATAGCTGATTGTACCACTTGAACCAAGATGACATAATTGCTCTAATCAGTTGTTCTTCCTCATATATCAAGACTGAGATTGCCTAAGGGTCATAAAAAATTACTGTAGGTCAGTGTCAAAGAACCAGGGTCTGGGCTAAATAGGCAGCAACTTTTCATCCCCAATAAGTTGAAGAGAAAGGATCTTACAACAGATCCAAAAACCTAAAAGCCAGCTACCCCTGGAAGACACCTCTGAGAAGCAGTTATTTGCTTAGGGTTCTAAATACTAGCAATAAACCTACTTGCCATAGGCAATTTAAAAGTATCAACTCAGGAATTAAAACACAACACAGCAAAACAAAACTATATATAGGTACTTAAACAAGATGCAACCCCGGACTTTTGGCTCACCACAGGCAAACCCAGGGGCCAATATGGTGGAACAATCCAAAAGCCGCCCACCTGGACTCTGAAGTGGTAAGTGGAAGTAACAAAGTAGATGAACAAGGCTCTAGAAAAAAATCAAATCAGAAATTTCTCAAATAACTGGAGATGGTGACCATAGTGAAAGAAGCAGATGCAGATGAAATCTCTGCCTGGTGGAAGGCACATGGGAAATGTGGAGTGGCTAGGATGTGTGTAGCATTAGCTAGATCACTCTGAAGGTGGCCTTTTTATCTCTAGTCAGTACTGGGGACTTCTGTAAGTTACTTCATGCAGTTTCCTGGTGGCTCCCCAGACCAATTTTGTATTGTTCATTTCTGCATAACGAGGTCCCCAAATTTAGTGGGTTTACACAGTAAGAATGTATTTTTTTTCTCTGGATTCTGCAGTGCAGGAGGCCAGTAAGGCTCAGTTAGGCTGTTCCTCTGCTTCTAAGTGATGCCAGCCTCCCTCTGTGGGATGAAATATCCGGAGTGACCACTTGTCCCTACACCCTCTCCCTGTATGGCCTCTTACCTCAAAGTTCAGCTTGTAGCATGTTCCCTCGGCAACAAAGGCGTAAGTGAAAGCTACAAAATCTTCAAAGTCTAGGTCCGGGAGTGGCATGAAGCCACTTCTACATTCAGTTAATCAAAGCAACTCATAAGACCATTTCAGAGTCCAGGGGAGACAAAATAGATGTCACCTGTCCATGGAGGAGCATGGATGCTGTATGGACATTTTCAGTGCATCACAGCCATCCTGCTCACATGTCTATAGATTTGTGATTAGTCACTATCAGGAGCAGATAAAATGGGCACAAAACCGTCTCTTTCATGATTCCTCCCACCTCGGGTCTGGCAGCACATTTGTTTAGAACCTCCTGTGCATAGTGATCTTGGCTAGGAACATCCTGATACACAGAAAGAGAAAGGCTGTCTCCGGGGAGGAGTTTTTCCAACCTGCCCCAGGAGGAGTCCACGCTTCTGTAAATTCAGCATCGGGAGAGTTTGACATTTAGCTTAACTTCCCTCTGCATAATTTCACTCAATTGCTCCCAGTTGTGAGCAACATCACAGCTATCGTGCGTCATCATTATCATCAGCGGCAGCACAAGGCCTTTATTAGGCACCTAATTACATATGGAATGGTGCTGAGAAAGAGCAAATACCAGGGTGGTGCAGGGCTCACACCTGAGGCTAGATCAGAAGCCATGAAGAGCATCCAAAGGCACAGCCAAGGATTTTACATCACATAAAGCTCAATGAGGGCAACTGAGTGTTGGAGAACTGCACAAGGCTTTTTTTTTTTTTTTGAGACAGGCTCTTGATATATAACCCAGGTTGGCCTTGACTCACTGTATAGCCCAGAGTGGCCTTGAACTCATGGCAATTCCCTGCTTCAGCCCCCTGAGTGCTGGGATTACAGGCATATACCACCACACCTATTCACACATAGCATTTTGAGTTCAAGTTTTCCAGCTTCCACAGTGACTGAGGCTCAGCTCCCTTGTTAGAAAATAGACTTACAAGATGATTTGATTACGGAACTGTGAGATGGATGCTTCAGACTGGGTCTAGGCAGGTTCTGGATTTACCATCAAAGACAAGAACAGAGGCGAAGTAAGGCATCAGTCCACAGAAGTAGCGGGCAGTGACATTCACACAAGCTGCATCTTAGACATTCATATAGAAACACAAGGTGGTGGGCAAGTGATTGTCACCCGAACTATGAAATACCAGAAAAGCCAACTTCAGCTGCCTGGGACCAATGAAGTTAGAGCAAACCATCTGCAGTAGAAAGACTTGAGAGAAAGTGCAGTGATGGGCACAAGAACTTCCAAGAATTCTCAGTGAATGCAAGAAGTAACTTAGTGGTCATTTGATGATGAGTGTGATTGTTTATCGTGATAGAGGAACTTGACTTCAGTAAGAATGACATAGCAGATTTGCCAAGCTCTGGGTGTGTCTGTGGATGGTTGGCATGTACGCTACACACTTCGAGGGTAACACCCATCCTGGAGGTGGGTGGCACACCAATTGCATTGTACCTTGGATAGAATAAAAAGGGAGAGAAGAAGAAAATCTTTGCCTTTCTTCATAAGAGTTCTGGTCTCCAGTTCCTTCAGACTTTCAATGCAGACTAGCTTCCTGACACAGACTTGCATCAGTGACTCTGCAGGG
>RJWT010023600.1:0-16768 GCA_004365215.1 Cuniculus paca | reverse complement strand
AGGGCTACACACTTTCCTAGGTCCTTTCAAGGTTAATGAGGACTTCGTATTTCAGCAAATGGAGCAAATATATCATTTGCCACTCTTAAGACTGGGAGCCCCCTTAAGGCAGTTAAGTAATTCACCAGTTCCTGCTCCTGTACTCAACAAGTATATACTTCTTTTTTTTCCTTGTCATTATTCCTTAAATAGTAAAATGTAACCTACATAGCATTAACATCGCAATAGGTACTGGTTATCTAGAGGTAATGATGTATGGAAGGATATGCATGGGAGGATGTTCATTAACTGTTGGTAATTTAGAGGTTACATGCAAATACTAGTTTCTTTTCTTTTTTTTTTGGAGACAGGGTTTTGCTATGTAGTTCAAACTGGCCTCAAATCAGCCTCCCCAGTGCTTGGGATTACAGGCGTGTGTCACCACTCCCAGCTGCAAATACAAAATGAACAACTGGTAGATCCTGGTATCTCTAGGGCTCCTGGCACTAATTCCCTGTGGATATTGAGGAACAGGTATACACATGAAAAGCTCTTCTGTATTTACTTAAGAGATCAACAAAATTGTTAAATGATATTTAACTCTCCTGAGAGTAAAATTCAAACAAATTGGTTAATATAAATGCAATGTCCTCTTGAACTTTAAAAAGGTCTGAAAAACCACAACCTGCTAAGCCAAGTGGTTGGCAGTACTGCAAAAGGGAAATGAGAATAGTAAGCTTGACTTCAAGCGAATCTTCTCTACTTCCTCACCTCTCTTGCTTCTCTTCCAGTTGGGCCTCCCCCTCACTGTGTCACCTGCCAGTCAGCCTACATAACCTCCTTGCTGCCAAAATCAACAGAGACGTCATTCTTCATCAACAGACGCATCTGTGGCACATGGCACTGCTGACCACATTTTTTTCTTCTTGAAACACTTCCCTAGCTTCCAAGACTTGACACATTTCTAAATTTCTCACCTTTCTGGTCATTTCTGTTAGTACCTTTGCCTCTGAACATTTTCCAGAGATACGAAGGCTCCTTAAAACTCTACCAAAAGAGTCCTAATCTTTTCCCTTTTTACACCCCTTCCCTGAGCTATCGCACACATTAAATAGAATTTAAATCTCACTTGGAAAAAATAACTCCTAAATTTGTCTCTAGCTCGGAACTCTGTTCTGAACTCCAGATTCAAACTGTCCTCTGGTATCTCCACTTGTATTACTCAGAGATTGGAATCTAATATGCTCAAACTACACTTAAATCTTCACTCTCAAAGTTTATTCTTGCACAGGCCTTCCAGTTCCATAAAAAGTATCAGCATCCATCTAGCTGTTAAAAGCCAAAAACACATGTCACTCATAACATACACTTTTTACCCTTGCCTGTATCCTATCTATCAGAACTCCTTACAAAACAGACCTTGAATCAATTTTCTTCTCTTCGTCTCTCTGGCTATTACCTGATGAAAGCCACTCATCTTAAGTTTCCTATCTCTGGTCTGGGCAGGAGACTATGGTAGCAACCATGATGGGGCCTGGCACTAAGGCTTACCCTACTTCCCTCCAATTTCTGCACAATAACCTGAGTGATCTTGCCTGAAATCCTTTAGTAGGTTCCAAAGGCATTCAGAGAAACACCAAACTTCTCAAAACATGCTACAGACCTGTTAGTTATGGGCTGCTGCTGCCTGCCTCCTACCAGGTCAGACTCTCTTATGCCCTACCCCATGGGACTGGTCACAGTTTCTGACCATTAACAAGCTTTCTTGACCTCAAACATAGTAGTTCTTCTGCCTGAAGGACTCCCCCCCACCCCATCCCGCCTCGCTGACACTTTCTTATCCATGAGGTCTTAACCAAAATGCCACCTTCTCAGGCCAACCTCCCGGCCTCTCTCTCGGTACTTCTTTCCTTCAGAGCACTAATCGCATAAGTAAACTGTACACATGCTTGTATGCCTATTTATTGTAGGTTCCTCCAACTACCATCTAAGATTGATGCAGAAATGAATTTCACTTGGTTTACCAGCAAATGCCTAGCCTGCAGAGGCCAGTCTCACCAACAGCTGTAAAAGAGGAGGTGACTGTGGATGCAGGCAGCTGCCTAGGAACTAGTCTGTTACCAGACCAGGTCTCCTGTTATCTGCTACCCAGCAGGGCTTTCCTGCCCTCCTTTGCCACTTTTTGCATTCCAGGAGAAAACAATTCGGGTTATTATGAAACTGGATACTCTTAAAGTAACATTCCAAACCCTAACACTTGCACAAAGAATATAGTCACATATAAAAATAATCGTACGGACACACATGGTCTTACAGAAATACATTTCTACAGAATGAAGTTTTTAACCATGGCTCGGGCAGTGCATCATTTCAACTAGCTGACTCTTGTTTGCACAAGATACACTTTATGTATGTCTGTTTTTATTGATTATTTTTTGCAAACCTTTTTATTTAGAATGTATTTACTTTTGATGTTTGTTTCTCGTGAGATATAGTAAGTTCTGGTTATTTTCTTTTTCTAACTTGTGCTTATTTGTGAAAAATAACCGATGATTTTGTGCTACAATCTATAAAGTACATTAGATGTCATTTTTATACTTCTCAAGAACTCAGCAATATTCTTTTACAATACAGAACAAGACAGGTTTGGGTCACTGAGACTGAATAGGAGCAAAGTACCAAAAGATCTGCAAAAGAAAAAACTAAAAGGGGGAGAAACGTTAGCATATCAAAGAATAAAGTTGTGATAAAAAAAAAAGACAGCTTAATGTCAACTACTCTAATACAGAAATGACAGAACTTGAAAAAAAAGAAAACTTAAAAAAAAAAACAATGGTGGTCAATGATTACAATTGCATGGATGCTGCTGACAGAGCTGACCAATATCTAACAAGCTAGGTAGGCTATAAGCAAAAGCAAGGAAAAGGTAGGCGTGATGGCGCAGGCCTGTTATTCCAGCATTTAGGAGGTATGTTGTTCAAAGAAAGACAGTAATGCAAAAAGAGTTCTGAAAGAGACTACCAGATACTACTGTGGAGATTGTAATGTTGCATTGTGTACTGAATGTTTAAAAATATACTATACACAGAAAAATTTGATCAAAGTGTCATTTTTGTATTTCCCATTACATTATCTTATAAAAGTTAATGAAAAAATGCAATTTTTGATCATCTTGTATTCCATATCAAAAGTGCAAAACACTACAATGGGGGAAAAAGTCAGTACTTCTACTAAACTGTAACACCAATCTTAAAACTGGTTGAATTTAATCATAACATACCATGTACTATGACTAAAAAGTCAAGATAAAAGCTGGGTATGGTGGTATACACCTGTAATTCCAGCATTGGGAAGCTGAGGCAGGAGGATCCAAGCAGGTTTGAGGCCAGCCTGAACTACACTGTGAGACTGTCTCAAAAAGGGGGGGGGATCTGTAACTCTTCTTGTTGTAGTGTAGAATTCTTTTTTTTTTTTTTGTCTTTTTGAGACAGGGTCTCACTATACAGTTCAGGCTGGCCTTGCACACACTTTGTAGCCCAGGCTGGTCTCACAATCCTCCTGCCTCAGCCTCCCAGGCATGTACCACCACGCCCAGCTTAGAATTGAAATGTTGATAATCTACACAGTAATAGTTTAAAGTCCCTATCATTTTTTGAGGCTACAGCAAATAAGGACAATTTTCTGTAGAAGTGGCAACTGGGTAACAGAACTAAAAATAGCAAATCATTTGTACTGCAGTATTTTTAACTAAATTGGCTATGAAACACAGTGTTTGGTTTTGTTTTTCAAACAGTGTCTTGCTTCGGTGCCGAGGCTGGCCTGGAACTCCTGGGCTCATGCAATCCTCTTGCCCCAGCCTCCCCAGTAGCCAGGACTAAAGGCCTAGGCCAGCAATCTTGGTGTACCTTATTCTTTTTTTAAAATTTCCATTAGAATATTATTTGCAGCTTTATGAGTATTTAATTATTTAGGTTTATAAAAATCAATAGAATGAATTTAGAGACCATCTTGTTTGAGGAGCAATATTCACGTGTTGGGCCCCATCAGAGTTGGCATGGCAATAACCTAGTTATGATTCTAGCACCCAGGAAAATCTGGAGCAAGTGCTCATTGCTAATAGCTTTCATGAGTTCTTTTACTTAATATCAAAGACTACATCCCATGAAACTACATACTGTGGGGCCTAAACAGAAACTACATAATCATATATGATGATGGATTTTCTACATACAGTAACTTCTACTGAGCCAGTTTACCCTATTTAACAAAAACTAATTTTTAAAGGGTCACCCAAAGAGTAGGAAAACAGTAACCAAGGTGTTAGAAAAGCAAAAAGTACTTCACTCCAATTATTCAATATTTCAATTCTTTTTCTTTAACTTTTCTAGAAGGATTAAAATGGAAAAGAAATGTCCCTTTACAAGCTAAATACAGCTGCCCTGGTCCCAAATACCCAAACACTCTGTTACGCCTTTTTGGGAGCAGAGGCAGTATAGAAGAGTTTTGTTTATTGGCCATCAAGTGTTTCTTTTTTTCTTTCTTTAGGGGAGTATATTTGAAATGTTTATTTTGCTTCCTGAGAAAAAAGTAGGAATTTTCAGTTGGGCTACTATTGTTTAGTTGGTTCTACACATACAGAATGGTCCGAAATCATTCTGTATTTTATGAATATTAGAAAATTTTTTTTAACCTCAGGAAAGGCAGCCAAATATCCTCTTAACCTGAGTATTCATCCGGCCTCTGCCATTCACAAGCAGGGAAATGGCAGACAGGGAAAGAGCAGACACATGTAAGGAGTGCAGGGTGCCAGCCACTGAGTCAAAGGTGAAGAAGAGCAAGGCAAAGCACGCTCATTGGGAGGGGCAGGGCAGCGGCATCCACGCCAAAGATGCTCTCACCACGCCTCCGGGAAGAAAGCATGCATCTGACAATTCTGCCTGTACAACTAAGTATTTCAGGAACACATTCATCAAGCGATTAAGTAATTCTGGCTAGAAATCTCTGAAAAGGTAAAAGATCAATAGTGGTTAGTTTCAAAGTACATCTATTTACCATCTCATTATTTTTAAGTATTTTAATTTGCATTACAGGTTGAGCATCTAAAATTTGACTACTAAAAAATCTGAAATGCTCTGAAATCCAAAACTTTTTGAGAGCTGATATGACACTACAAATGGAAAATTCTATAGCTGACATCATGTGCCACACTAGCAAAACAGGCACACTAGAAATAGTGTGTGAGATTACCTTCGGGTTATGTGTATAAGGTGTATATGAAACAAATGAATTTCATGTTTAGACTTGGAACCCACCCCCAAGATATCTTGTTTTATAAATATACGGAAATATTTAAAAAGCTGAAAAATCTGAAAGTCAAAAACTTCCAGACTCATCATTTAGGATAAAGGATCATTTTTTATTCCTTAGAATTGTAGAATTTGCAATTGCACAATCTGCTTTTAAAAATCACTTTGAAACATATGTAAGGACTAGCCATAAAGACATAGACTTACTACATATGAAATGATCCTTGTTTAAAAAGATGCCATAAAGAAATGAACGAGGCTTAGTGATGCACCCCTGTAATTCCACCACTCTGACAGGCTGAGGGGAGAGAAGGGCAAATTCAAGCCCAGTCTAGGCAATTTAGCACAAAGCTGTTTCTAGTAATAATAACGACGACGACCACGACGACGACGACGACAATGACGAAGACAATGGATGACAACAACACAACTTCACAAAACTTCAATCTGAAAATCCAGCAAAGTGGTATTAGAAGGCAACAGGAACCAATGTAGCAATTAAGTCTCTCTTTGATATTGTGATCTTCTTATATAAAACAGTCTGACAAATACGTAAGTCGTACATTCTGGATAACCCAGAATTCAAGATTTTTATATACTGGTAAGTTCAGAGAGCGAAACGAATCAAAGTTTACAGTGCTTTTTTTTAATTGAGTACTTTCTTTTTTATAGTTATTTATGTGCATATGCATATTAGGAACACTAACAGCTAACACAGTACTGGCTATGTCATTAACATATGTCAGGTACTGTGCCGAAGGCATTAGTTTTACATGGATCATCTCATGTAACCCTTATAACAACTGGTAATAGTAAATCCATTAACGGCTCCAATTTTACACTCAGAGGAACAAAAATTCAGACAGGCTCAGGGATTTACCCAAGCTCACACAATGACTGGCAGCCAGGGCACAAATTCATCTTAGCTCCTTGTTCCACTTTTATCCCAGAGCACAATGGAAAATCACATCTAACTTTAAGGTGATCTTACTAAAACCATATGTAAAAAAAAGTTTTACAACATGTAAAAAAAACATGAAGCTTTAAAGTGGTTACTTTAAAATTTGTACAGAAGATAAAAGTTAAAAACACACATATAGCACACCCATGTACACAGTTATTACTTCAGTGAAAAAAAATCAATGAGTAATTCTACCCAAGTACTCTGCATCTACTGCAGAGTACACGAGGATGAAAAAGTTCACTCACTGCACTGATTTAAAAATCTTTTTGATTCATTCTTCCAAAAGAAGAGCAATTAAATTTCAAAGATTAACTACCAACATTGTAACAGATCAGTAACTTTGGACAAATCCACTAAAGTTCAATTCTCAAAACAATACTATTTCCTTCATCCATTTCGGCCCCTTCTAATGCTGCTTTTGCTCATGTTGCTACACTCTTTTGAGAAAAGGCATCTTGTAAAAAGGGCTCACAATACAGACTGGTGGTGGCAGACTATGGCATGCCTGCCCGCAGCGGGCTGTTATCACTGAAAGTTCTAAGAAGTTCGCCATCCCTGACACTAACAAAGGTTAACAGGATATAGTTGGGGAATAAAATGAAGTACTTCCATGCAATAAAAGTCACTGCTAATCCTGGAGACATACACATTTTTAAAAAACTAGGTTGTTTCTAACTGAAAAATGTGTTACAAACTACCATCTGGGGTACTCTCAAGCAGTATCAACACTGTGACATAATTACATGAGAACCCTTTAAAATGAGTTCACAAAATAAGTGTTCCACAATCCCCTTCCCCAAAACAAAAGCAAATCCGTGCAATTACAAGACTGGTGCTAATTTCCAAATGATACTTCCCTGGAAAAATGTACAGCTGCCTCTCAGCTAACCAGCTGCCATTAAACTTCTACTTTCCAGAAAATAAAAACCATGTGCACTGATGAACATCAGCTGAGGATCCCTACTACAATGAACTTTCAAGAGATAGAGTCAAACTGAGACTTTACCAAGGCTAAAAATAGACAAGATGAGCTCTACCACTGAGTAAATTTACCATTAAATGTCACTTAACACTATTTATATCCTAACTACTGTATAGGTTAGTTAACAAAGTAAAAAAGGAACAGTACAATACTATGAAAGTTTGTAACATAGAACTGTGCGACTATTACTACAACATTAAAGATCATTAATAAATTCTTACACATACTTCTAATGTGCTAGACCTTAATAGGGAGATGCTAATTGAGGGTGTGGGTGGTGGTCAGAAAAGGCTGAGAATGAAAGGATAGAAGAGTAATTCACAGATACAATGCTTGAGTGCTTACAGAATGGTTATAGCCAGTGCTATGCCTAGGAAACAGCAGATTAGGGTTCTACTAGGTAATGTACTATTAGTCAAGGAACGGAGGTCTCAATTTATTGGGTGATTGACTGTGGTGCTGGGGATTTAATTCAAGGCCTTGTGCATGTTGGGCAAGTGCTCCACTACTGAGCTACACCTCCAGCCCATGGCTTTTTAAAGTATGAAATGATAATGCATCTGGTAGTGCTCTGAAAAGTATAAAGCAACTATTATAAACACTACAAGCACTGAGCAGTGATTATAGTTATCAACACTGTAAATTACTTTTCTAAAATTAATTTTCTAATTTTCTAACTGGTACTTGTCAGTGGTTACATGAGTAAATACCCCAACTAGGTTGGGTTGTAGCCTAATTTGTGACAGCAAACATTCCATCCATCAAGTCCTTAGGCCATTATGTTTTTCTTTAAAGTAAGCTCACAAACTTTTTTTTTCCTGGATTAGTTCCATGCTCTAGGTAAAGTCTTGAAACTACTAGTTTTCATAGCAAAACTTTTTCCTTGCTCCATTCTTTCACGGTGTAATAAACATTTTCAAAGCAGCATATGTTACTGAACCTCGTTTAGCAATAAAGTTAATATAGAAAGTGGCACAGTATTTTACAGTTTCGCTTCAGCCAGAAGAGCCCACAGTCAAGTTTCCATTAAAAGAAAAAAAAGAGAAAAAAGTCAACACAATACATCAAATGACTATGTCTGTGTTTATGCACATACACATACACACATCCTCACAAAGCTGTATTAAAACTATAAGCCCATGCCAAAAGATCCTTTAAAAAGATGGGTTTCCAGGATCAAACTGGATAAAATGTAAGCACTCTGACATCTGATCAAATTTCACCAACAAGAATTATACCTATAGACACCTAAATTTTAAATCTTTACTATCTCTAATGTTATACACAATCCTTGTGTTACATACGTTGAAAGAGTCTACCCTAACCTGGAAAATCAGTACATATCGTATGTGTTTTATCAACTGGAAGTCCAAGGCTTTGCTTCATTTTTAGTCGGGGTGGGGTGGGGGGGCGCAGGGGAAGAACCAAATTCTCCAATAGAAGCATGTTATTTTACAAATGAAAATAGTAACTGATTTTCCTTCTAAAGCAAATTCAATGAATATTTTTAAAAAGTCTAATGACTCATTCTATTACATGCTATAGAACAAATAAAAATATTTTAGCTAAAACAGAAGTTTTTGAGTTTTACTCACTAGCATTCTGCTCCTTCAGAAGCTAAATGATTACGTTGTTAAACAGACTGAGGGAAGACTCTGCTGTCTTCATGAATAAACTACCATATCAGCTGGGAGAAGATAAATCTCAAGCACAAACTGTCCATCTGAGTAAGAAAAATGAAGTCTAACTGAAGATACCACGATTAACAAAATAGTTTTGGTTTCAGGAATTGCAAAGACAGACTGGCCGTTACAGGAAGCTGTATTAATGCTGACAATGTTAAACTGTTTACAGAAATTAGGAAGTTGTGGGGTGTTCCTTCCACTCTCACACACAGTGTCCTTGTTCTATATAACCAGCATTGCTTATACTCCTCAACAAGCAATTGTAAAGTAAACAAAAACTAGTTGGCAGTGACTCCCAGCCATTTTGTTACTTTGATCCACACTGCCAATTACTGCACATCCCAGCCAATCTTTGATTCTAAGTCATCAAGTTATCAAATTCTCTGTCAACTGAGAAGTTTTTCTAAAGACCAGGTATCTCACTAGTGTAGTGGCAAGCCTGAATGTACAACCAAAGTAAGTATTACAGATATTGAATCCAATGTTAAGAGACAACTTCTTAAGCTATATTATCCTCATTGTGCTAGTTTACATGTGGAAAGGTACCCTGAGTTTTAACAAGACCATGAATCCTGTATTTTCTTTTTCCACAGTAAGCTATTTAGTTTACCCATAATGGAACTAACCAGAAAAGGCAATGTTTGTCTTTGCGAACTTAAGAAGGAAAACATTCATGTTTGTATCTGAAGTTATTACTAACAAATGAGTGAGTGGTCTTCTGAGGTATCACTACCTAGTCCTTATCTAAAAAATTGTCTGAAGGGCAGTCAATCATTCATGCAAAATATAAGTTATGGAAAACCTTAAAAACTGCCAATATTTGTCTTCAATTTGCATTAAGAAGTTTAAAAATCAATTAGTTGAAACAAAAAGACAATTTTAGTTACTGTATGTGCTACCTCCTCCCATTGTCCAATATTTATTCTATCCAAAATTCAAACATATGCATTATTAAACATAATAGAAAAACAAAAATTTTAATAAAACAAATTATGGCTATGTAATTCTGTACAAAGATTTCCCATTTCCTGGAAAAATCAACAAACTAGCATTTAGAAATACAGTAATTTGTATTTCCCAGAAGAAAATGAACGCAGAATGTTTTTTTTTTTCTAGCAGACTAGAATGTCTAAAAGATTGAAGAAATATAGTTACGTGCCAGGCCTCACACTAATGGAAGAGAAAAAGACAAGGCATAGCAAGAGACAGTTCCATGTTAATGAGGAATCAAACATGAAAGTAAGTAACTCCAATGCACATGCTGGCTAAAATGAGCATCAGTAAGCACACTTGAGAGACTACAGGACACAAATGCACTTGAGTCTGCATTTGAGGCCTGAGGAAATTTCAGAGACATGGCCCTGAGGCATGGGGGTAACGTACAGGAGCAGGAACAAATTTACCCAAATCACCTGTGGCTGTGTGCTAAAGATACAGATCACTGAGTCCCATCTCAGATTCCTGAACCAGATCCTTCTGTGTAGGAAGTTTGGGAATCTGCTTGTTTGGTTTTAATAAGCATTTCAGTTAAATCTAAAGCAAAGGGGTCTGCGGACCACATTAAGTCACAATAAAATTTGATTACTGCTCTCAGTGAAGGATAAGATCTAATGAAGAGGCTATGGTAAAGGAAAGTCCTAGCAAAGGTACTATATGAAGAGCTATGAAAGCAGAAAATCAGAGTATGTGGGAATTAAAGGGTTACAGGAAATGTCCAACAGCCTAATGAAATATTGTTGGGTTCACCACGTCAATTATCATAGAGAATCCAAAGTGTGAAAATTATTAATTCAACATAATAATCAAGTACCTACTATATGGCCAAGACACACCCAGGGGGAAAAAATCCCCATCACCAGTTTAAAATTAGGCCTTGTCCTGTTCCTCTTTTCTTGTCTCTCTACTTTTTATCAGAATAAAACTATTTCTGAACTTTCCTTTCCGAACCTTTGAGAACCTGAGCCTTGAAGAATTAACTGGCTTATATCAAGAACATGGCTGTCCTTATCCTAAGTGTTTTTACTGATTTGCTACTAAAGAAAAAGAAATACTTAGTGATCTGTCTCAATAATAATGACCTGAGTCTTGATATGAGACCAAGATGTGAAAGTTCAAATTTAAAATAATTTCTGATTAGGAGGCTATAGGGCAAATACAAAACTTTTTCGTAGGGAACTTTCAGGTCCACAGATACTCATTTATCCATTCAAAATGTACTGGATTATTACAAATGGCTCTTCCTTCCCTACACTCTGGAAAGATGAATAACACCTTCAGGTGCAATCTGTGGTCTGTTGAAAAAAATGAACTAAGGAGAATAAGCAACACCTAAAAACCAGAGCGATGGTGCAGGAAGATGAGATGGACTATTAATAGGGAGGAACTCAGCCAAGCAGATCTCTACCACGGCTAATATAACAATACTGACCAAAAGTCAAAAACCAACCAAAACTCTGGGAACTGGTCACTTGTTAAATTAAATTTATAATTTTCAACATTTCCAGCCACTGTTCTAACAAAAGTATGAGCCAGTCCTTGATTTTCAGAAATGAACAAATACATATATGTGAAAGAACTTGTATGCAAGACAGCACATAATCAGTTACTAGTTATATGGTACACATGAAAGCCATAATTCAGAGAAAATAAGGATTGTTAGTTTTTTAAAAAAAAGATACTATGATCACTTTTGCGAACTCTGAATAGTCAAGACTGTTTCTGAGCACAAAAACTGCTGGCTGTACATCCTGGTGTAGCCACACCCATAAATGTGGATCATTTTAATGTCAGTGACAACATCAAACAGCTTCCTGAAATTTACTTTTAACTGTCACTTTATTTTAATCATATTATAGTAGCACACTTCAATTTGAAGTACCTTCAAATTATATACAGGCTAGATTGCCTTCATTGATAGAATCTTTCTGGTCTTTGGCAAATAAAAAACCCAGAATACAAGCAAAAGATTCACAATTAAATTACGAAGAACACAATTAAAAATCCGTCTCAATTATTATTTTTGGACACTTAACCTGCACTGGTAATATTATTTCTTTTCCATCCTTTTTTCACTCCTGTGTAAGAGCTACTAAGTATTTTAAGGTTAGTCTTGTTCAAAACTATGGATGAAAAATAAATATAAAATAACTTTGTATCATAAGACGGTTAAATAGCATGCTTAAACAACTAGATTCAGTTACTGAACTCTTATTCCAAGAACACAAGGTCAGTATTTGTAGGATGAGTGCCGTTAACTATAGTTAGCAGAAAATTAATTCCAATAAAAGAACAAAATTAGAAGTGCCAAAGAAAATCATTATAACCTTCCTTTCAAAAAGGAAAAATGAGCAATATAATAGCTTCATTAAATCTATGCAGTTTATGTGCTTAGGAAAAGCTCACACAGCAATACAAATATCTAAGGCTACAATTTTGGATAAATACATTATATTGTGGAAGTCAGTGAAAAAAAGTGTGCTAAATCATATTACTCAATTTCATTAAAATAAACCCACATTTTAAAAGAGCAAACATCTTACCAGTTGGAATTCTCGACGCCTGTCATAGGCATGCTGTATGCCGCTGTCTGCCCATAAGGCTCTTATAGCAGGAAGATATTGTAAAAAAATCCCAGTTTCCACCATTCCTTTTGCAGCCATGGGAGCGCGGGTATCAAACGCCATCAACTTGTCTCCATGCAGCTGGTTGTCTTCATCTCCCCAAGGGATATGAAGCTTCTCTCGAGCATCTACCAGCACCCTCATACCTTTGTTTAAAAAAAGTGAGGGAAGAGTCATTAGATATTATTGTGAACTTTGATTCCAGCATTATCATCTTAAATTTTTTTTTTTGGTCTTTTTGAGACAGGGTCTCACTATGCCGTTCAGGCTGGCCTTGAGCTCACTTGAGCCCAGGATGGTCTTGAACTTGCAAGGATCCTCCTGCCTCAGCCTCCCCAGTGTTGGGATAACAGGCCTGTGCCACCACGCACAGCTATTACCTTAAATTTTGAACTACTCAGACCTACCTCCTCCAAAAACACCCTTATTGATAAAAAAATGAAGTATCCACCGTGTTAAAATTAGAACTGTAAATAACATACTGAGCAATTGTTCTTTCTAAAATTTAACACACTGCAATTCATAAAATAATTTCTGGGGCAGAAGGTGGTCAAAATCAAAGGAGGGGGAAAAGAAAAGAAGTCATACTGCATAAGCCAATATCCAGGCTCTCCAGACAACAGCTGCAACCAAGATTGCAGGAGCCTGTCTAAAAGACAATTACTTATGGAACACTAAGAAACATGTAACTGTGCTCAGTTTGTTCCCATAGCACCCTAAGTTCAACACCAAGTCTTCTACAAATACATTCAGAGTTCAAAGCCTTCTCCCAGATTAGGCTTCAAATCAGTGTAAGTTGCAGGATGGTCTTGCATTTCCCTAAAAGGGAGGAAGACCAACTGAAAATTACATAAAAACAGAATATAACTCAGAAGTGAGTTCAAACTCAGTACTTGCACTACTAAACTGTTACTTTGGCTGTTGGTAACAGTCAATTAGTAAGTCATTTGTTTGGATAATTGAAAAACCATTTTCCTGTCAATTTTCTGATCGTGCCAACTCAAAACGCTGGATGGCTGATGACTTACTTCATCTCACAACAATGCTCAAAATAGGTCACACTTAGGACCCAGTGTTCATTATTAAGAATCAGGTGTTTACCTGGCTGACAGTTAACATGTTGACTCTATTCATTAATGTAATTCCTTAACCTCACACTAGGATGCCACACTAGGATATAAAGTATCTTCAATTAAGGACTGGAAAAGCAGAGTCTGTAGCTTTCAAAGAGACTTTAATCTTGTGCTAAACATGAAGGTAGCCCAAATACAACAGTCTTTCAGGTTAACTGCAGAAGTACTAGAGCTGGAAACTGGCAGAGGTGTGTGGGCTCCTGGGCCTACCGTCTTGTCATTGCCCCCAAATGCCTCCCTGTCTAAGGTAGTTTTTCTCTAACAAAATGAGTGGTGATAGGGGACACACATAAAGGTGTTTTTATGTAATTCCCAAACAAAAAAATCCACTTAAAAACAGTTTAAAAACACCTGCAAAACCTAGACGATATGGTTGGCAAATAAAGGAGAATCTTGATGCACATCAAGTACCAGGTGCTGTATTTCAATTTTGCCAAGTAGAAAACACCTGACGTTATGAAAACTGAGAACGGATTCCTACAACACACAATAAAAACCATCTTTTTTATTTCTTTGAATGGCCAAGAATAAAGACCTCGCATATTTTTCACTGAAGAATGACGTTTAATTTTTAAACTACTATCAAAACAGGAGCAGAGCCTATTAGCCAATCCAACACTGATTCATTGACTCCACCTGTAGAGGATCCCTATCACTTTTAAGCCAAAGGGTCTTCATATTACCATGCAATTTCATTAAAAAAAAAAAGCAATAGATGGGATCTCTTTATCCATCTATTTAAAACGGGGATTACAGACAAGTATCCTTTAACAGCGGGTCTAAAAACCGCTCCTGCTTACCTTTTTAGACTAACTGTATGGGTCTACCCTTTCTTGAGGCCAGTACCACAAACCTGACACCCTCAAATTTCATGTCCCTGCTTCCAGGGGCTATTGCCCTACGCCCTTGACAAGGTTCAGCAAGTTTCCTTCTTGCGAAGGTTTCAGAACTCCCTTGCTCCGGAGGCGGCCAAGCAAGACAAGAGTTGGGTGCGACCCGACCTTGTGACTTCGGTCACCCACCGAGGGCGGCGGGGTTCGGGGAGGGGGTGCTGGGGTGCAAGGGTCGAGGGCGTGCTAGGATCTCCCGCCTAGTCTGCAGGGAGGAGAGCAGGAGAGGTCACCCCGCAGCCCGAGGCACCGGCTCGGCTCACTTCCCTCTCCGAGGGGGCGAGGCCCCTGGCAGGGTGTGTAGCTGGCCGTGACCCCCACAGAGGCAGAAAGGGAGAAAGCCGGACATCCCGGGCACTTTCCTTGGGGGCGGGGGACGAGGGTACCCTGTGAGGCCAGGAGCGGTGCCCCGGGCGCGCCCCCCTTCCCGCCAGTCCAACCGCCCGACCGGTCCCGTCCTCTGCCAGGGACAGGAGGACGAGGGCGGCGCCCGGCCCGCGCCCGGGCCACCACCGCGGCTCCCCAGCCCCCGGCCCGGCACCTTTAATCACGTTGCTGTAGATGGTGGGGCGGAACTCCTCGCGCGCGCGCTGGTCGAAGTCCTGCCCGTGGATGATCCGCATCTGCTTCAGGAAGGTAGACTTGCCGCTCTCGCCCGCGCCCAGCAGCAGGATCTTCACGAGCCGCTTCACGTAGGTCTTCTCTCGCGACAGGCATTTGTCGATCTCCTTGGACTTGCGCTGCTGCTCGGCCTCGCCGCTCGTCAGCACGCAGCCCGGGAAGCACACGGACAGCACGGACCGCGACGGCAGGAAGTCCGCCATCTTGCCGCCGCCGCCGCCTCCTCGGCGGGCTCCTCCGGCTCCTCCACCTCCTCCGCGGGCTTCGGGCGGCTCCGGCACCGCGGCTCGAGGGCGGGGAGCGCGGCGGCGGCCCGAGCGCGCCCGGGGAGGGAGGGAACCCGCGAAGTGACTCGCAGGGCTGGCCGGGCAGGGCGGGCCGGGCGCGCAGGGGAGGGAGGGAAAGAGGGCGGGCCCGGAGGGGCGGTGGCCCCGGGGCGGGCGCGCGCACGCTGCCTCCCGCGGGCGCGCACGCACACGCTCCGCTCCCGCCCCCGCCCGGCGGCGGCGATTGACGCGCTCGCTCTCCCTCCCGCTTGGGGCAGCAGCTGCTGAGCGCGCGCGAGGAGCACGGGGAGTCGCGGTCACGTGCGCCGGTCCTGCCGCGCGCCTGCGGAGCCCGACTTTCTGTTTCCCTTTAACAGCGCCCACGTCCACAAAGAAAGGCCCCGTTTCCGAGCCGGGGAGGTCGGAGACCGGATCGTAGCCCCTGCCCTTGGGGCTCCCTTTCTCCCCAACCACCCCCGCCGCCTTTTCTAAGTTGCACGCCCTCCACCTGCTGTCACCTCCACCCGCCCTGCCTGTTTTGACGCCACTGTCTAGAAAATTATTTCAACAGCCGGCAGGGGCCTGGAAGATTTTTGGTGCCTTTTCTTAAGATGACACTCTACACTCCCAATTCCTCACCTATAACGATATTCACCCCCCACCCCAGCTGTTTATGACATGTTGACCCCTCCATGGGCTGTGGTTTGAGGCAGAAAAACTGGAGTCGTTCATCTGAGATGTGATCGTTAATGTCTTGCTCATGTGCGAGCTGCGTTGTGATTTCGGTAATGCTGAAATCAGTGAGTGGCGAGGAGGGTGAGGTCATGGTGAAAACCCCCTAAGCCGGACACTGCGATGCAGATTCTTCCCCACGAGGAAGCAGATAAGCAAACAGACAGCACTGAAGCAGGCAAAGTTTAGGTTTCCTGCCAGATTACAGAGTATATGACCAATGGAAGAGGCGCTTTTTTTTTCTTATTGTAGAAGCTGATTGAGGCCAGGACATCTGAAAGGTCTGCCTGGAGATAAGCGGCCAGTGACAGCAGGGTTGGCCGGATGACCGCTAGCAGGGACTCCAGAATCTGACTTCTGTTTCATTCTGAGTATAGTATTTAGTTCCAAGCGGAAAAAGCCAAAGGCTGTTCAGGTTTTGGCAGTGCAACCTAACGCTCTTTAGGTTGGGCTCCTGTAACTGAAGCTTCCTGTACGATAGAGAGTTGGGGTAAGAGGTCAGCACGCTGGAAGGCTTATGAGCAAGTTTAAATTTAAAAATCAGCGCTAATCAGTTACTGTCTGGGGTTGGGTTTGTGACTGAGGAGTCT
>RJWT010023599.1:0-16755 GCA_004365215.1 Cuniculus paca | reverse complement strand
AGAAGAGAATCAGTGACGCAGCACAGAGCATTTGAAATTGCTGACTCAGGGAGACAAAAGAACAAAAAGGGTATTTGAAGAAATAATGACAAAAACTTTCCAAATCTAGGGAGCAAAACGAACATCCAGATCAATGGAACCCCAAGAATTCCAAATAAATTGGTCATTAATATGTCTTCATGGAGATACATTAAAGTCAGATTTTCAAAAATTGATGACAAAAAGCTAATTTTGAAAGCAGCAAGATCAAAGTAACCCAACAAATACAACGGAACCCCACATAACTATCAGTAGATAACTAAGCAGAAGCCCTGTGGGCCAGGAGGGTGGAACAAAATAGTCAAAATGCTAACCCAAAATACAATTACCATCAGGATTAATTTACAGCAAAGCTGCCATTCAGAAATGAAGAGATCAATACTTTCCAAAGAAGCAAAAGCTCATAGAGCTCATTATCACTAGCCTTGTCTCACAAGAAATGCTAGAGCTCTTCCAGTTGAAATGGAAAGACATTAATTAACAATATGAAGACACAAAAGGAGAAAACTCACTGCTCCAGAAAAGTGTGGCTGACTTTGTGTATACAAGGTTTCACATCCATGGGTTCAACCAAATGTAAATCAAATATTTTCAGAAAAAGTCTCTCTATACTGAAGATGTACGCTTTTCTTCCTACTCATTTCCTGCACAATACAACTACAATTTATATAGCATTTCACTAAATTCAGTATTATGACTCTAGTGCTGTGGTGGTGAACCTATGGCCACCCAAGCCACAGTGGGCTGTTTGTATCACTGAATGCTCTAAAAGTTTCACTATTATTGCTCTAGTGTAAAAGTTAAAAGAAAAATATTGAACACAACTATAACTATAGGAATATACTAATGTATTCATGATATAGAGATAAATTGTGACATTGATAAGATAAAAGAGTGAAAAGCAGAGAGAAGTAAAAGTGGAGAGTTTTGGGTAGGATTGAACTATCACTTAAAATGGACTACTACTATATTTTATGTAAGCCTCAAAATGATCACAAAAAATCTACAGTAGATATACAAAAGAGGAAAAGGAAAGAATTGATACAAAGCACTAGGAAAAAAATCAAATCACAAAGGAAAATAAAATACTATTCAACCTTTAAAAAAGAAACAAATCAGCACAGTCCAACAGACAAAGGGAGATGCTGCTCGCCGGTAACCAGCTCAGAGGGAAGGCAGAGGCAGGCCCTGCTCAGTGTGCATTCCAGCAGCTCTTGGGACGCTTCTGCCCCAGGTAACCAGGAAGGGTGGGGCAAAACAGAAGCAGGCCCTGCACCAGAGCACCCAATAGCCACCACTGGATACCTCTAGTTAGCACTGGCCAGGAAAACCAAACAGTCATGCTCCAGAGAAATTGTAGCCAATGTGGGAGGTTCCCAAAAACCCACTACCCACTTGTTTGGAAGAACCCAGGAAAATGTCAAGATGGAGAAACAAAAGGCAGTCCCTGGACTCCAACCCAAGCAGAGCAAGTCCAAGAGATGAAAACATGAAAGAGATTGGGAGTTGCACACTTGAAGTTTCTGCAGTGATGGCAACTGACAACTCCATGAGGCTATAAAAGAAATTAAAACAGAAGTACATCTCAGGTAAAAGAAGAAATGAAAAACATAATAAAAGAATTGCTAAACTTCTCTAAAGAAGACATAGATTAAAAAAATAGAGGAGCAAAGGAAAATGAGGAAAACCATGAATGAACAATATAAGAGAGATTTTGAATGCATGAAACAGATTCAAAGAGATACCCAGGAAATTAAAATCTCTATTGAAAGCTGGCAAACGCTCTTGAAAGAAACTGAAAATAGACTTTCAGACCTTGAAGACAGGTGCGCTGCTTGTGATCAGGAAAGGAAAGACCTCTTAAAAATAATGAGGAACCAGGAAATAACAATTCAAAGACTGCAAGATGATGCAAAGTGAAATAATTTACGAGTGATAGGTATCAATGAAGAAGGAGGGGTCAACACAAAAGACATAAAAATTCTATTTACAGAAGTACTAGCAGAAAACTTCCCAAACATGGGAGAAAGACATGCTATTCAGGTAAGTGAGGCATACAGAACTCCAGCTAGTCATAACCAAAGTAAATCTACCCCCAGACATACAATAATCAAGATCCCAGAAATTCAACACAAGAACAGAATATTAAAAGCTGTTCAAGAAAAGAAACAGATCACCTATAAAGGAAAACCCATCAGAATCACAACAGACTTCTCAACACAAACCATCAAGTCAAGAGGAGCCTGGAGTGAAATATTTCAAGTCCTCAAAGAAAACAACTTCCAACCCAGATTGATGTACCCTGAAAAACTAGCTTTCAAAATTAATGGAGAAACAAGATATTTCCATGACAAAGAACAACTGAAGGAATTCATGACTGCCAAACCAGCCCTACAGAAAATACTGAAGGACATTTTGGAGAGAGATAAGAAAGACCATGGTTCCAGGAGGATCGGCAGGGGGGAATCACCAAGTGGGACAGACAATAGAATGGAGGGGGAAAGTACACAGCCAATGGCAGGAAAATAGCATGGCAGAGATGAGTGCATGTTGTCCGTAACTATTAATGTAGATGGCTTCAATTTGCCAATAAAAAGAAACACAGGTAGAGTGAATCAGGAGACAAGATCCATCAATATGCTTTATCCAACAAACACACTTACCTCAAAACGGAATTCATAGATCAAAAGTCAAAGGAAGGAAAACAATGCTCTGTGTGACAGGGAACCAGAAAAAAACAGTAGGGGTAGCTTGCCCATCCACTGCAGAATGGAAAGGAAAGATATGGCATTTCTGTACAATGGAAGGCTGCTCAGCTATAAAGAAAGATAACCGTGAGACTCTTGTTGGTAAATGGATACAACTTGAGAGCACACTTATGGGTGAAAATGTTCAGAGTCACATGGGTGAACATTGTATTGTCTCCCTAGTATAAGAAAGTGGGGAAATTAGTGGGATCCAAAATACAAAATAGAGGTTGTGAAGGTGAAAGGGGAGGAGATGTCTCCAGGGGGAAGGCAATGGCCATTGTTAATCTATAATTCTGTTTTGAAGCCCTATATTGTTCTCATGGTTCTGTTTAGCTTGGTTTTATTGTTTAGTTATGTTTGATTTTATTACATTTGATGGCATGGACAGTTATTGCAAAAATAACACAATGGATTATAGCAGTCATTATTGATTTCCTATTATCTTGTTCCAAAGTCTTTATTGTTTTACTTGTTTTTTTTTATTGATTTTATTCTATTTTGCTTTGATTTTGTTATGTGTGACGGTCTAAGCAGCTACTTTGAAGATAAGATGCATCAGGATAGCCTCTGTTGTATTCCTGCAGTCTTGTTTGAAGTCCTGTATTGCTTTCATTGTTTTTTTTGATTGGTTTTATTCTATTCTGTTTTATTTGACTGTATTATACCTGAGGGCATGAGCAGTTATTTTGAAGGTAACAAGAGGCATTATGGTAGCCATTATTGATTTCCTTTCATCTCATTATGAGGTCTTGTATCATGTTCATTATTTTGTTTTGATTGACTATTCTATTTTGTTTTGTTTGTTTTTATTATGTCTGATGATATAAACAGCTACTTTGAAGATAACAAGATACATTATGGTAGCCACTGTGGTATTTCAACTGCCTTGTTTTGAAGTCCTGTATTGCTTTCATTGTTTTGTTTTGATTGGTTTTATTCTGCTTTGTTGTGTTTGATTTTATTATGCCTGATGGTATGGGAAGTTATTTTGAAGATAGCAAGGGGCAACATGGTAACCATTGTTGGTTTATTTTTGTTTTGTTTTGAAGTCTTGTATCACATTCTTTGTTTTATTTTGATTGAACATTCTGTTTTATTTTGTATTTGTTTTATTCTCTTAAAAAAATAGAAAAAAAAGAAATCCTGCATTTGAGACAACATGGATAGACCTGAAGAAGGACATTCAAGTAAGTGAAATAAAGCCAGCCACAGAGATAAAAACTGTCTGATCTTGTTTATATATGGAATCTAAAATAGTAAAACTCATGGAACCATAGAGTAGAATGATAACTGGTAGGGAGTAGGAGAGGGAACAGGTGATATGATAGGCAAAAGATACAGTTTCAGCTCTTCAACATGAACTCTGCAAATCTATGCAGTACAGTAGCTATGGCTAACAATACTATATTGCTTGCAAAGAGGATGATCTTGTTTAGTGTTCCTACCATAAAGATAAGTAATAATATTAGAGGGATTGTGGGGAAATTTTGAGAGATGATGGTGTCTATGACTTTGAAGTGGTGATGGCATTATAGGTGTGAACATATCTCAAAATCCATTGATTTGTATATACTAAATATAAGGAGCTTCATACACATTAATCATACATCAATCAAATAGTTAAAAAAGAAGTCTTCAAGGGTCAGGGATCTAGCTCAGTGGCCTAAGCACCTGCCTGGCAAGCGCAAGGTCATAAATTCAATCCCTGGTGCTGCAAAAAACAAAAAGTCTCCATTTCATCATGATGGTTCTCTTTATTGTCTTTTTGTGGGTAAAGGGTATAGAAATATTCAAGAAGAGATAGATAGAAGGCTATATGCCTTCTTTTCAATAGCTAAAGTATTACAAAAACTAAATTTTAATCTGATTTCCCCAACAATTCTGATAGTTTGGTATTTTTTAAACTCCTAATAGTTTTTCCCCTGCATATTTCCTTGTCAACTTAAGAAATTAACTATATTACTAGTTGAATAATCCCTGCCAGTGATGTTTTATACATTCTCCAGAGTACATTAGCAGGCAATGAAATCCCAACAAGCAAAATTGAGGGCATGATTAAAACAGTGCTCTAAATTAAATAGTTTTTCTAATTCATTTCATAGCACAATAGGAATACAGAAATATAGATAATGAAATTTAGCCATTACATATTGTATTACAAGTAAAAATATTAATGCTGTAAACTAGAAAAGCCTCCATCCTTTGGAGGAAGAATCTCACAAATAAAATGGATATTCACCTCCCCTAAATTAAAAGTTGGGCCTTAAATGATGAAACTTTAGCTCTGGATTAGTGTATTCCAATGCAGACCAAAATATCCAAGGTAGTTTTTAAAACTTCACTATTTAGAAAATGAGCACATTGTTGTTGGATATAAAGGCAACCCTATCATGCTCTTATTCTCTAAAAAGATGCCTTAATTGGTTGGAGCTTATTTACACGATAGCTTTTAAAATTTACTCTTGTGGGACATTGTAGACTTTAGGGAAAAAGCATGCAGTAGAGAGGTTGAGGAGAAATTTATCAGCAGGAAGAAAGGGGGTGGTAGTTAGAACCTTTTGTGTTTGTTAATGTGTGTATGAGCATTAGAAGTTAGTTACTTCAGGTCACGAATCTAGAACCTTTGCTCCATATGGAATACAACTGAGATATCAGTGAATTGAACAACCTAAGCAAACCCCTCAAAGGTGAAACTCCTGATGTGAAGGATTTATTTATTTGTGAAATGGTTAGACTCTTTCATACAAACAAACGTTTTTGTACCACTGATACTTGTAATTCTCATAAATGTCATTATTAACAAACTAATTATATCCATGTGAAGCCAACAATGAGAGGTTGGCATCAATGAAATGGAGGGAAAGCACAGTACGGTTCGACTTTTCATTGCACATGAGAATTACCACAGCCAGAAAGGACTCTCAACAATAGAATTCCCCATCCAGCACATAGTACGACACTTGGGGGCTTTTCACGTTGATGTATTACCCAGCTTCAGAAAATAACTGAGCAAACAACAACAGATGAAGTCAGAAAGATCCTCAGATTTATTGTCAAAGTGGGAAAAGGCATGGTTTCCAGAAGCACCTTAATTAATGGAAACCAGGTAATTCCTTCGAAGCCCAGGAGTGGAGAGAAGCCCACACTGAGCATGGCTTTCCCCTGCCCACATTTTAGCTCTTATTAGATGCTGAATTACTTTAGAATCCCATCTATAGTAGGCTTGGGTTCGGTAATCCACCCAATTAATAAAGGCCTATTCAGCAGAGCATGGTTTATTACTTTTTAATCTTTTTTTCTTCCTTTGCCTCTTTCTCCCAACAGAACATGTTTCAGCATCAGTCCTTGTTCTATTTTCTTCTTGGCAACTTAGCCTACAAGCCTGAAACTGGTAGTCAGGTTTATTCACTGCCAGGCCAAGTTTGGGGAAAGTGATTACAGCTGGAAAAACAAAGGTGAATGGACAGACCTTCTACTCAGTCCTTGCTGAGCCAGCCCAGCATCAGCAGAGGTGCCCTCGGTGCTTCCCAGGTGACAGAGAATCACAGGAAAGCAGGACACTCACATCACCACATCCATCCCCCCGCCTCCCCATCCACAAACACATACAGAAACCTTTCATTCTGCCCTGCACAGGAGTAAAACTCAGTCCCTCCTCTCACAATGTTTCCTTTTTATGTTCCTTTCTATCAGAAAAATAAGCTGAGTTTTCTGCTGCACAATATTAGAGTTAATTTGTACTTTTATTCAGTATGAATGAAATTGAAATCCATCAGCCATTCCATTTAAGCCACCAGTTAAGACATCAGCCAGCAAGCAGTATTCTCCAAATTTGATATACAGGTAGCCCCAGGCTTAAGAATCTGAAGCCAACTTCAAAAATGGTAATTTCAATGAAACCAATCATGTCTGACTGTATCTACCAGACATGCTAACAACTGAGGCCATTTTTTCTTCCCAGGTCCAGTAGACTTGTAATTGTAAACACCCTCACTCGGAACAAGCTGTAGGAGTCCATATAGAAGATTCCAGAAGGCGTGGGCCCTTGCTGGCTTGCTTGGCTAGGACACTGATAAAATAACTAAATTACTGTCTTCATTTTATGAATTAAGGGGATAAGAATACATGTGACCAAATTATCAAAAAATACAAGCTAAAATGAAAAGAATCTCATGGTTAAATGGAAAACCAGATACACTTGAAATAAAACCACAGTTCTGGCACTAAATACCTTTATGAAAAAGACGGTTTTTAAACCTCTTTTTTGTTTTTGTTTCCTCTTTTGGAAAATTAAAGACAATAATACAAACATTGTAGAATGATTGTGAAGATCAAAAAGAATTATTTGCACCAAGCTTTAGGGTCCAATACGTGTGAAAAATGAAACAAAAAATCCTTTCCAGTCACTGAATTTCCTTTAAAAGGAGTAAACTCATATTGCCTCTATTCTGTTTTCATTAAGATACTGTAAAGATCAAGATAGCAGATACAAGAGAAAGCATTTTGAATTCCTAAAAAGAAAAATAGTATATGCTTGTATAATACTGTTGGTATTATAGTCAAGTTTATTATTAACACATCCTGATGGATCTGGGGCTCCAGTCATTGGATTCATGACTCCAGTCCATGTAAAGATCATCTCATGGACAGGTAACCACAGCACTGTAGGAGGCAGTGGGATGGGAAAGGGAAAGAGGAGGGACACCTTCAACTCACTCCAGGAATTGCACACTCAGTAAACACCTTCATGACTTATAGGACGTAACACAAGAATTCCAAACTCTGTGCTACGTATCTCATTTAGGACTTAAAATTCTGTTTTTCTTTGGTTTAGCAATTAAAGCAGCTAAAATCCTAAAAACGTCCTTTTAATATTTAGGTATTCCATGCAAAATACCTATACCCTGAATTCAGTTCCTAACATGGAAATTGAAATCCAATAGGCTGGGAGGGCTGCACTAAAGTCTTATACAACCCTTGGAAAGAAACTACGAAGGAAGAAAGAAAACTTTGCATCTAGATTTCCAGAACTAAACCTCATCTCCCAGGGTGATAATTAGGATTAGCTACAAGGTGGACATCTGCCATCTCGATCTCATAATCAGCCTTCCTGCACTTTCATTTCTTTCATGCCACTATCCCTGTTTCCAGTAGCTAAAAATAATGAGACAAGAGATGGAGAAACTAGTTAGCAAACTGTATTAGAGACAGCTGTTTCCCTTCAGGAGGACCACCTGCAAATTCTGAGTGATCATTGGTGAGAAGGTGACAAGTGATTTTAAACTCTCAGTAAATCAATTTTGCTAGTTGATTGTCAATAACATTCCCACAGGTAATGCTATTAGGAATGAAAAATTTTTTGGTTTTTTGTAAAGTAAGTTTCTAACTTATGACCACAGGAAAGAGTGATTCTTAATGCAATTGAGAAAAGGGCTTCCAGCAAAATATCATTATGTTTTGGGAGTTTTTCAGTGGGACTGTATATCAGCACAGACCAGCTCTGTACTTCCTAAAGTTTGATAACCATCTCATTTGTAGCACATGAAATATTATAGAATGGTAATGCATTCATTTTAACAGCTGAGAGAAAATGTGACTGCATCAAGCCTATGGTCTCATAAGTATTGTTTGTTAGGATGAGGTCACAACAAAAAATTGATTCAAAGAAAAATATAAAATAAGTATTATGCAAATAACAGTGCAGCTGCTAATGGATATGGAAGTAACATCAGAAGATGGCATGCCAACAGCTCAGAAGGAGAAACCTGCTTTCAGTCTCTCTACCAAAGATACCTGTGATTGCCAAAAGAGACTGCCTCATCCCACTTCAGTTGGGCTAAGAAAACAGCTGAATTTAAACCCTTTGATTCATTAAGATAACCTCATTTCATAAGCTCTTTTAGGAGGGCACACAAAAACAAAAGTGCCTTGACCATGTTCAGGTGGGACATATATATATATAGAGAGAGACTCTATATATATATAGAGAGAGAGACACAGAGAGAGAGAGAGAGAGAGATTGCCCCTTATATAATATATACTTAATAAGCACTTCTATAATAGACTGTTTGAAAAAATGAATACTGATATCCTAACTTTATGAGTATGGCAAAATAATTTCAACATCAAAACTTTACATCTTGGTGCCTATGTGGAACTACTCAGACTGTTTCAAAGCTCAGGGGCATCTAAGAACCCCTGAGGACATGACCCCACTTGTCTAGTGTAAGTGCACAGTGGGATACAGTTATGTAACCATGACTTAGCACAAGTAAACACACATGTGCTGGTTATGGAACTATGTAAGAATGTAAATATGTGATAGCAACCTGTATAAGAATTATACAATAAAGACACAGCTCTTGTGCTCTTACTCTTCTGCTCTTCTCTGCTCCATGCTGCCAGCTGTTGTTGCTGATGTCTTCCACACGTTCTTCAACCTTGAGACCTCACCCTCAAAAATCTCCCTTGGGCCCCCAAGCAGGCCAACAGTGCTAGGAAACTGATTTGGAAAATGACACCTACCTTGGGCCCAATCACCACATGGAACAGAATATTTTGGAAGGAGTGTCCATCACTGGCCTGGAAGACTGTGACATCGGTTGTGCTATCAGAGCCATCATGAGCATAGAAAAGAAGGCCCCTGGAGAGTTCATCCAGCCGGAATTGAGAGATGGAGGCTGCAGGGGACCAAAGTGTTTGGAGCAACTGGCCATGGTGTGGAGAATCAAGCACTTCCACTACCACATCCTGCGGGTTGTCATCATCTCGGATGTCAAGCAGCTGGGTGGTGATGGTTCCTCGCTCCCCGCAGCTAATGTGGAGTCCCTCATTTCTCAGCACATACGGGGCCTGTGGGGTGGAAAGGAAAAGGATAGGGAAAAATCACGAGGTTCAACAAACTAACTGATCTTTCTGTGGCTTTTAAGAAAGCACAGGTAGCAATGTGCTGATCTGTTCCAGGGCAACAGCAGCTGTCACAGGCGTGACTGGTCACTGTGACCATGGTGCTTTAGGTTACCTCACACCTCTGGGTTCTAAAGGTTTCTCAAGCCACTTCTAGGCCACAGTCTTGATAAGAAGCAATCAACAAGAGCTACTGCTTCTAATTTCTCTGCTACCTTGTTTTGCACTACATCCCCTGCATTGTAAGTGAGGTTAGCTCAGTGTCAAGCAGAGCTGGTAGCCAAGAAAGACAAACAAGAGCTATGGAATTTGGGGACTTGCATTTGGAAATTGAGCACTTCACTTTAGGCCACATTGCAATATGCTGACATAGTAAGATGCCACCCCTGCATTAGAAATTCATGTTATTTCTGGTCCCCACCTTTTCTTCAAGTTCTCTCATCCAAATCTTGACAAAGCCCCACCCCAATTCAGCTCCTGAGGCCCAACAAGACAATGGCCCGGGTAAGAAAACCACCTGGTTAATCCTTGTGACACTGCTCATATAGCAAACTTTGTATGTCTTTCTTGGCATTATCAGGTTTCTCCCACCAACTTGAGCAAGCAGATAAAATGTTTTTCATAAAGATAAAAGTTAATGAACCACAACAGAACACAACACACACAAGGCCAAAAGCCAAAGAAATATTATCTTAGGATTTTTTTTAATATCATTTGAAGTTGGACCATCTAGAACTTTCCCAACACACTTCCTTATTTAACCCAAACAACTTTCTTTCAAAATTACACAGACACTCTCCTCCCTACTAGAAATTACAATCTCCATTAAGGTCAAGTTTAACTAATGCATCATTATAATAACCACAGTGGGAAATTAGATAGTAGCTCCTCAGAATTCCTGGGTGAAAATTTTACAGCTGTCAGTCTATACAAGGGAATGAAAGGCTCGTATTCTGAAAGAGGAAAGGTCAACTGTGATATCAAGATCTATAAATGGAAAAAATGAAATTAACGTACATGAGAAAAATCTCAGGGAGACTTAGGACTACTATATTAAAATACCACTGAAATTTAAATGAACAAAAATAAGTTGCAATTCTTTTCTAAAATTCCACTTTTAAATAGTTAAAGTAAAAAATTATCATGTAATAGACATTCCTCACCTACTCATTTGATTGTGGGAAAACAAACTCAGGGAATGATGGGAAGTCACCATCTCAGATTAGAAAGTAGTTTGCCAATATTTACCCTAGGTCTTTCATGGGTGTCATTAGAGCTGTCCAAATGAAAAGACCAAAACAAAAAATCTGAGTTTTACAGTTCCATGTGTGTTTGCTGCCTTCTTTAGCAGCATTTGATGGAGAATCTTTTACACATTTGTACTAGATAAAAATAAACCAAATTGCAAAGCCTTTTTAAAATCTTAAACCATGTACCAGTTTTTTGGTTGAAATTGTATAGGATAAATTATATTGCATTCTTTTAACCAATATGAGTGTACTTCTATAAGCATAGTTATGTTGAAATAAAGTTGCAAAAAGCAAAACAAAACAAAACAGAAATAAAAACAAAAACAAAAGCAAAAACAAAACATCTGAGTTTAAATACTAAGGAACATCTAAGCCTGTGAGTTCTCAGAGTGTGTGGTCCTCTAGCACATATTTACAGAAATCATATGTGTTAACTTTAAAACAAAAATTTATACTTAGGATCACTTTCTAATCACTCCTAAATTCCAATTTATGCCTACTATAATAGAATCACTAAGAAGGGTTGAGCTGGGTTATTAATACTATTTGGCAGCCACTTCTGGTTTAAATCTATGTTGCTATCCATTGTCCACAGTCTTTTCATCTTTAGGACTGAAGCTATCAGCTAGGAACAACAATCTAATCTCTTTTCTTGAATCGTGACTAATGCAATATTAAGGTCTGGACACCTATGTAGTATTAGGTCCCATTCTTTTGCAGTTCACAATTCATGAAGATGCATATACTGTATATCATGCCTGTTTCTTGTGTACACTACAGCTGTTCATTCCTTCCAGCCTGGTCCTCAGCACTTCTGTTCTGTATTCTGGACACATAAATACAACTTGACAGAGAAGAGTGATGAGACATGAGTGTGAAGGGCCATTACACTGAGTTTTATTGCTTCTATCATGATTTCTCAGATCTGTTTGACTGATAACCACACTGACAAGTCATTTAGGCAGACCCTTAATAAGATCCTCTAAATACTACAAATTCCATACCCCTGAGAGAGAAATATTCAGGTAAAACAAACTTACTTACCTAAGAAAAAGGAAAATTTTAACAACTGGAGCAGCCTTAAATTATTCTACAGGACTAATATCTCATTCAGTATGTAGTAAAGTAAGGCACCAAAAGATAATAGTTTTGAGTACAGACTCTGATGCCAGGTCTACTGGGCACAGTCTTTTTTTCTTTTTCTTTTTTTTTTTGGTGTGGGGAATTGAACTCAGGACCTTGCACTTGCCAGGCAGGCACTTGTGCCACTGAGCTATAACCCTGGCACTGGGCACAAGTCTTGACTCTTAGCTATACACCACACAAAAATTACATAACCTTCTTGTGCTTTAGTTTCCTCATCTGTAATTGAGGATAATAATATTTCATAAGACTGGCATGAGGATCAACTGAGTAACTTATGTGAAACACTGAGTACTACAAAGGCATGAGCAATTGTTATGGCTGACGTTATTATCCAAAAGTACTGAAAATTACACCAATGGCATTTCATGACAAAACTAAGACAAGTTTAACTTAGCTCAGGTATTTTTCCTCAAACTGTAAGTAAGCCTTGATTTTTTTTCTCGATCATAAGTAGGCATATAAAATTTTAATTGTTTAGCATTTTTATTACCTGTGTTGAAAATGCTTGTACATTGATCAGCTGTGGTTCAGAGAAGAACTGCTGGTCGCTAATCTTCAAGGAAAAGTAACCTTTCCTAAAGAAATCAGGACAGCAATAAGAAAATATGATCATTAAGTTAGTTTTCAGGAAGATGAGGATTAAAAATATTTTTAGGGTATGTGTGTGTAAACATGTGGATCAGACCACTGTAGAAATGTAGTATCTATACTGTAAACAGAGATTACCAAAGATTAACATAGCAAGACACAGGTAAAAATACAGTTCTAGGTTCTGAGATCTCACTGTAATGCAAAAATAATATAACTATTTTGCTTCCTTTTTCTCTAAACTGAACGTGTGCACAGCTGAAAAATTAGTCGTGAGAACAAAGTAGATTAGTGGTATAGCAAAGGCTGATGTTTAAATTAAAGAATGAGATAGAGTGTTTTAGTCTGACCAGCTCTAGAAGGGAAGACGAGAGCTGCCCACCTTCAAAGCCTGGGCAAGGACAGAACTCAGCGTTGGCTCGTAAGATGTGTGTTTAATGCATTACGGCAGCTTTGGAGTTCTGGTCTACTGCAGGGACCATTGTTTTAAAGGTTCTTTAAAAGGTATTCTTGGAACTAGCAAATTATACAGAAAGAATGTAGATGAATCTCAAAAGCATTAGGCAATTGCCTGAAACAAAAAATCTATACTGTGCGATTCTATTCACGTGACATTTTAGAAAGGGCAAAACTACAGGGGTAATAAACTAGAACAGTGGATGCCAGGGATTGGGTGGAAGGGAGTAACTATAAAAAAGGAGATATTTAGGGGGTGGCGGAACTGTTTTATATCTTGACTGTGGTCATGGTAACAAAATGATATATATTTGTTAACATTCACAGGACAGTGTGCTTTATATTAGGGAAATTTATTGAATACAAATTATAGCTCAATAAATCTCACTTTTTAGAAAAAGAGTTGTCTTCTTTCCTACTCTATCCTCCTTTCTGCTCCATTTAAATCCTCCCCTCCTGGCTTTCACCTCAAAACTTCAAGAGAATGGAAACACAAAACGAACAAAGAAGGGGAAAAATGATTTTTGGTGGCATGGAGGTCCCACCAACAATGCTTAGCCTCTAAGCAATGGCAGCTTATCAGAATTATCTGACTATATCCACAGGTTGTCTCTTATTCCACAGAGCATTCTAATCCCAAAGGAATCTATTCCTAAAGAATTCTAATCTTAAAGAATCATGATCAAGTGTTTTCATGAAAAAAAAATTAGAAACTTACTGAGAAGTTGCCTTTTGTTTTTCTATCATTCAGAAATGATGAGTTTTGACCAGTCTTATTTTACCATTTATGTTATTTTTTGTTTGGATTTTTAGATAAAGAAAACCCAGTATTAAAATGGGTGCCCAATAAAATAGAGTAATGCAAGAATTCTCTATGCTGCCATTCTTTGTCCTGTTGAGGGATGGAAAGCCAAGATTCTGCAAGAAAACAGGTGATGTGTAAAGAAGTAAACAGACAAGAGGGTTAACTTTAGTTGTCTATGGAGTTTTATGTTTTCACAAGTGATTCCAACTACTGGTAAAAAACTGTATAAGGGGTGTGTGTGTGTGTGTATGTGTATACGGAAATGCATGTGTGCAATGCTGATGTAGTATTTAAGAACTACACTTGCAGCAAGAAATGAAATAGAAACTTGAAGAGTCACTGTACAGCATGAATGAGCTCCATCTCCGTCACAGTACATGCTTCTCTATGTGGTGATCTTAGCCCCTACAGGATAGAAGCATGCCTACTGTTCCTAGAATACTAGGGATGCAGAAATCATTGTGGCTAAAGGTCTGAGTTGTTGAATCAGAGGGTGTTGGGTCAAACTCTCAGCTCTACACTCACAGGTTGCGAGGTCACGGGCAAGATTATTCATACTCTGAAGTCCCCAGTTTCCTTATCTGCAGACTGCAAACACAATATGCATAATTCCTGTGTTTACCACAAGGCACTCAGTAGATGTTAGATGTTCTTACTGTAATAATACGATCTTCCCAGGATACTGGCATCAATAGTTCTGAACCCGAACAGAAAAAACATCTACTTTTCTCTCTCCCCAAAATAACAAGTAAAAATAATAAAAGAAAATCCTCAAGTTCAGTGCTCAGTAGAAAATATTCACTGTGCCTCTCTCACCGTTCCATGGCTTTCAATTCTTTGTTTACATACCATAGTTATGGCAAATTATCTGCATTAATGAAGCAGAGCCGAGTGAAGGAGAATCCAAGAGACTAATCTTTGGGGTGCATTCTCTGATTTCTGTTTAGTAGATTTACTATGCTAATTACTGGGCTGTATTTGCTTGGGTTGGTGTTAACATTCAATTGCATTCCTGAAGCATATGCCAGTGGGGGTGGGGAAGACTACTGGAAGTGTGTGAAGCATCAGAGGAAAACAGGCTCAGACTTAGGAATTAACTACAATTGATCCCATAATGTGGATAATAAAAGGTTAACCATGACTTGAAGTTTTCTTTCACCTCTGAGATTCTAGAGGCCACAGGACACCTTCAAAAGCATCTGCCCCATCCTTCATCCGCTTCCTACGCCCTGTGTATTATCCTCATGTGGAGGAGCAGCCCCAGCATCTGGCTATGTAACTAGTTTTGTTTTTGCTGGGCCAAAAAACTGGGTAATTATACTAGGAATTTTCCTGTCACATCAGAGAATTACCCATAATTATGTGATAAAATAAAAATACTTCAAACAGAAGAACACTTTCGGAGCAATTACAGGGGAATGATGATGGGCAGCTAAAAGCATTTGTAGAGTATCGATATTTCCCAGATGAGAAGGGAGAGCTATTCAGAAAAGGGGTTAGGCAGAGGAATGATGAGAAAGCAGCAGAAGGAAAACAATACCGCTGCCTCACCTGAGTTTTTCTTTACTGTGCACAAAGCGCACTTTCTTCTGGTTCACATCTTTCCAGCTAAAATGGCCAGCCTTGCCCAGCAGAGCCTCTTTGCCATCTCTTGAAAGCACCAGCCGCCCGTTGGTGGGAGTGCTAACAATGTGGAACAGGAGATCTTCCACGGCGCCATCCTGAGGTTGGACGTTCAGCAGGGAAAAGTCCAGGGGCTTCATGGAGCCGATAGCAAGGGTCAAGGACCCATTCACATGAAGACTGGGAGTGTGTGTTTTGCCTAGAAAACATAAATTCAAAGGTCAGACTTGTTGCATTCACTGAGTAGGTCTTATTTGTTTATTTGAAAGAAATAAGCTTATTAATTCACAGCTTCACTGACGTGATTCTGGGTTATTATGCAGCAACACACATCCTTTTAATCTAGTGATCATCACCCTGGATGCACATTAGAAGAAAATACAGGAATACATTGGTGTGATTTGTGAACTGAACAATGCTTCCTCAGATAGGATGCAAATAGCCCAAGTGACCAAAAACCTCGGTGAGTTACACATCACCTAAACCAAAAACTCATGGGTTTCAAAAGACGCAAAGTGAAAAGACAATCTACAGAGCAGGAGAAAGTATTTGCCAATCATCTACCTGCAAAAGGATTTTTATCAAGAATATATAAAGAGCTCCTATAACTCAAAAATAAAAGACACTACAACTTTTAAAGTGGTCAAGATGTTGACTAGGCATTTCTCCAAAGGGCGTATAGAAAAGGCCAATGAGCACACAAACATTAGTCCTCAGTGAAACATGGATCAAAACCATAGTTAGAGATCACACTACTTCCACTAGGAAAGACAAAGAAGTATTGGTGAGGATGCGGAGCAAATTGAATACTCATACATTGTTGATGGGAATGTAAAATGGTTCAGTCACTTAGAAATATAGCTGGACACTTCCTTACTGAAACACTGTATAGGTACCATGTGACCCGGCAATTATATTCCTAGTTATATACCTTGGGGAACTAAAAATCTATGCCCACACAGATCTTCTGCATAGCATGTGTACAGCAGCCAAAAAGTAGAAACAATGCAAATACATTATCTATCAAGTGACAAATAGAAAAACAAGGGCTGGGAATATGGCTCAATGGTAGAGTGCTGGCATAGCATGTATGAGGTCCTGGGTTCAATCTCCAGCACCACAACAAAAGAGAAGAGAAGAGAAGAGAAGAGAAGAGAAGAGAAGAGAAGAGAAGAGAAGAGAAGAGAAGAGA